>WYDF02299910.1:0-15660 GCA_009867245.2 Adranes taylori
TTTAGTGGGTAAAAATCCCACAGTTGTTGGATGCACCGGGCATCCTTCCTCTTTTGAAGATTCTCCACTTCCTACGTGAAACAAAAAAAAAGATGTATGGAACCATTTCACGAAATTCTAATTATAAAAATGGAAAACATGTTAAACGGTTGGGAATGATATAGAAAAAAAATAAAAAGAAGATATATAAAAATTCTCAATTTAACAAGGGCCTAATTTTTAAGGGGTTTTAGCAAATGCGAGAGACGAATGTGTTAATAAAAAACAATACGTTTTATATTTTAAATGATTTGAATAAGAATAATTTACAAAAATCGGATTTATTTATAACAATAGCTTTTATGCAATCTAATATATAATTGTAAAGTTTCTTATCGCCTGGTACATCGACTGTATTGTTCAATGGACATAAACCAACACTATTAATGCGCGACTAAGGTAAAGAATGACTCTCAATAAAAGGTTATCAGGCATCAAATTTCAAAAACATCCATTCTATTTTTAGACTTTTTATCGTGATAGTGCTTCATGATACTGATAAGAGAATTCTGAGTAAAAATTTCTTTCTTTCTTGCAGGATTATTTTAAGTCGCTGTGTTTTCGCCTTCTTGGGCCTATCACCGACTTCGTTTTTCGTTTGAAAATAACCTGTTGTTTTTAAAAATAGTTTTTTTCAACAAACTATTTGCAAACGTTTTCGAAAAAAAAAATAGTAATGCAGTAATCACTAACACTAATGCTATTAAACAGTAATCACTAATTATAGTCGTAAAAAGGTTACGTAATAAAACCTAATTGTTGCGCAATCCAAGATAACTTTTAATTGCATAATGTAACCCATATTGAATCTCAACAAAAGCTAATCAGTTTAAAATTTTAAACCAAAATATAAATAAAAATACAATAACAAATTAAAAAAAGACCACTGATGTGTTCCAGTAACTTAGAGGACTAAATTTGAAATGAAACTTTAAAATTCAAAAAATATTTTGGAACTTTTATTGTGTAAGATGTTATTAACGACTATAATTTGTTTCTTTCGTTATCCGTATTTCGAAGTACAGACTTCCTAATTCAAGCTTACGTAACTAAAAACTGTTTTCTTAACTATTAGTTTTGTTAACTACACAATAACTTTATAGTTTTGTAAACATTAATAAGGAACTCTTTGTACTTCCAAATCCGGCTAGCGAAAAAAACAAGTTATTGTCGTTAATAACATATTACACAATCAAAGTTTCGAAATACTTTTGGAGTCGGAATTCTGAAGTTTCATTTAAAAAAACACATTTATTCATAAATATTTATTCATAAATATCGAATACTGAACACAAAGTCATATGAATCCCACAGGGTTTCCCAAACCCATATATTTAGGGGTCCTCAGTCCAAACTTAAAATAAAATTGTCGGCTGCTTGTAGAAATGAAAATTCTTCTTATGAATTATTTATTTATGAATGCAGCCAGCATTACCTGATAATAATTAAAAACATCAATTACCAATATCATCTGAAACACGTGTGATCCTGGAGGTATTCATAAATTAATAATTTATAAACCGAATTTATATTTCCACAAACAGACAGTTAGTAGCTCAGTGAGCAGAGTCGTGCCTTTCAAGATATGCGACAGTGATTCTCCTAATAAAAAAGGTGCTGATGATCCCTTATAATAATGGATGAAATGGATCGATACATCTTGAATTAGCCGCTTTTTTAAGACAGTTCTTTAATTATAAATTGCTCCTTGTTGCCCTTACCTACCTATTTCTTCATTCAATATTTGTTTTATTAATATAACAATAATGACAATTGTTAATATTACTGTTTTAAGTTATCCATTTGATCTACAAATGAAATTATATTTTTTTGCAGATATGATAAAAAGATACCAGAAAGGTTGACTCATCCAGTGTATCTATTTAATTACAGGTTGCATTAAAAAGCACGTCCTTCAAACTGCTATAAAATCTGCGTTTAAAATCTCACGGTTTTTAAAAATCTGCCTTCTTCAAACTTCAACTCATGTATCTATTATTCTATTATATAAAGGGAGTATTTTTTTTAAGAATATGCCAAAACTTGTTTGCGAGCGCCACTATCCAATTCATCACTTTGCCAATGGTGCACAAATTGGGGTTCACATCCCAACACTTTTGCGCAAGTGCCCTTATTGGGGCAATATTAATTATGATTTCACTATTTTTGGAGAAATTTTTTTGAAATAATGAGCCATAACGGTTTGACAGTGCTGTACGATACAGTTATAACACGTGATTACTAACAAATCGACGTTAAGATGAAACCTGTATTTAATTAGTTGCTCTGCTGAGGGCACGATTTGAGAACCCTCAAACCATTAAGCTTCATCATGTCAACATATTTCTCCACTAAAATTGCGTCAGTAATATTGAACAGAAATAATATTGCTTTAATAGGCGTAGGGGGACAATGGTGTATAGTGGAATACGAACCCCGTACTAATACTGGCAACTGTTGTTTTGCCAGTGGTGCTCGTAAGCGAGATTAAACCTTTCCCAAACAAATATATAAAAGATGCAGTAGTTTGTAGAACGCCGATTTTAACATTGATACCAGATTATCATTAATTCAATTAATTAACGATTGCAATAAGCAATTCTGTAATAATTCATAAATTTAATGAATAATCCTCTAATGTAATATAAATTGACTAATCAAATCTAATTCAATTCTTAATTAGTTAAGGTAGTTAAGGTTTGCACCCTTTTGGTGCTTTTGACGAATCCGATTGGATATTACCTCTCGCATTTTAGCAGATGGCGTTTTCAATGGAATGCTTCTAAGATTTTGGTGGAGTAGTGCTCCTACTATCACCGCTCACACGTTCCACCAATTAGGCTTTCGTCAACAAATTACAACAATTTTGATCCTTCAATCCTAGACTACGAGTATCTAGACCTAGACTACTTAAAAGTTTCTAGCAGAAATTTCCTTCAGGCCACGTCTATCTTGTCGCCGAGCCCCGAAAAGTGCCACTGTCCAGCCGATCCGTCAGGAGTAGCCTCTTGAAGAAATCTGATTTTATTCCAAGTAAGCGTTGCCAACGAATTGTTTATTTTTATTTAAAATATAAAAATCAACTCATATCAATAGTAGTTCGACGAACATCAATCAGGTCATGTATGCAGAGACACTCCATTAATAATTTTCAGTTGAATCTTTCGTTCTCTTAGCATAATATAATCTTCAATTCTTCTCTTATATCAATTAGCATTTTCTATTGATGGCTTGCCTTTTTTAACGACATTAGTTCTAATTAAATTGTGATGCTAACTTTCTTGTTGGTATTACGTACCCATTAAATAAACAAAAAATAAATTATTCGATTTTTTACAGTTTGCTAATTTTAATCATTTATAACTTGTTTTAAGCATCCGTTCCTCATCAAGTTGTAAAACATTTTCTGTCATTCTTTATTTTCAATATAAAAGTGAAAATAAAAATATTATTTTGAAACGCCACTGTTCTATAGTTTGACGCGTGTACATGCATACATATAATATAGGTACGTCATATTTACAATACATTGTGTTCTCATTATGCGCCGGCAAATGTTTTATTGTAATTGTTCGATATTAATTGTGCGTTGAGATAATGAGCGGTTATTAATACCAAAGTGGCGACGACGCTACATAGACGATGGCGCGACGCAATGCTATTATCTCCTCGGTACAAGTGACATACAATGATCTTGTGTAATAGGTGAAAGTTTATTACGATATGAAAACATTTTATGAATCTGACATGGGTTTCGGATTGTTTTCTACAATAGTACGAAGTGATTTTGTACATATTGAGAAACCCTATGACACACGGTAGATCATGACAAAAAAGTTTGAAGCTAAATCAAGAAATCCAACATTAAATGACTGGGATAAAATAGAAGAAACCTTTTCTCTGGTCACCGAACTGAATGCATAGAACTCCATCGGACATGCTATTTTGCGAGCAAGAATAGGAAGAAGACGTAAAGACTATGTAACACAGTAGAACGCCTGGGCCTGATAGACTGATAGAAAACGGCATTTCTTAGAGTAAAACATCTTCTGACAGTGTGGACAGTATGGAGGTGAAATGGAAGTGTGGAGCCGAGGGGTGAGCTCGATGAACCGCTTAGAGGCATTCGAAATGTGGCTGATGCGTAGGATGCTGAAGATCTCCTGGAATATGTCAGTAATGAAGAAGTCCTAACGTTAATAACCATAGATGGGGCATTATTGACTCTAGTGAAAAAACAAAAAACTTGGGATATAACTATAGGGCCCCAGATATGATTTTCCCAGATTATTTTTATGGAAGGGAAAATCGAGGAAAAGAGAGAAGTGTTCATAGTTGAAGCATATTAGAGACTGAACCGATATGGACACTCACACACTGCTAAGAACTGAATAAGATCAGGAAGAATTGGCAAAAATTACTGCCCAACTTTATTAATGAAGGGGAGAGAAAATGTAAAAAAGGCAACCTCGTCTTTCGAGATATATAAAAGATTAAAACCGGCTTACTAATATGTCTGCTGACCACCATAGGCAAAGCTATATCAAAGATTTAGGGTAACAGCCCTTAAATCGTCCTTGGAGAGTTGAAATCATATAATGGCGTAGCCGCAATTGCCGTAACCCTCAATAGAATAAAGTAACCCTCAATAGAATATTATTTAAATCCCAATTTCTGTTAAAAATTTTCTTGTGAGTGTTTGACACAAGCGGTGTCAAACCACAATTTTGGAATTTGTAATTTGGAATGCTATAAGGGAAATTCTTTGTGTTTTACTAGGATTAGAAGTGATGCTATACTTCTGAAGTCATTTTGTAGAAATAGTCTAGAGATTTATATATGTGACCGTTTGACCTTTTGAATTGATGGTTGGTTACATTCCGAATAAACTATATTATCAGCGCACTGAGTACAATGAGTATTAAGGTAGGTGAGTAGTCGAAGATCGCCACAGTAAATGATGCCTCGATAACAGATTCTTGGTATGCCAGCTCGTAGATGAGTAAGTCTGGGGGGGGGGGTTGTTTCCTATTTTAATTTAGGTGGTTTAGTCTGCGATTAACTGGTTAAACAGGGTAATGTCTTGAGAATACAGATTTGTCAAACCTGCAGACTCTTGCAGTTCATATGTTTTTCATTTTTATTGATATTCATTCAAATTGGTGGATGTTCATTAAAATTGTCAGGATACTAATTCCTAGGTTATCACATAATTCGTCATGTAATAATTGTTGGGGATATCTGAAGGATAAGAACCACGGGTCCTGTACTCCTAGATATCTCTAAAAAATTTCAATATAATCAAGTTATTATTTGCTTTAAGATCAGTGGGGTTACCTGGAGGATGAGGACCACGGTGCTTATACTCGGAGATAATTCCACAGAGCATCTGACTATATTTCTTAGTAAATGTACTTACGTTTCAGCAACATTTTTTATATCATAAACTGTATATTTTTATATTTATTGATATATATTATTATGAGCACATTAAAGTCTCATTAATAAAGTAACCCTCTGACCACTTCAATAAAGAAATCTTCTGCTACAATTTAATTGAAAATTCTACTAGAAATATTTGATATTGCAAAAGTGATGCTAAAAGGTTATTTAATTTCATATGTGCGATAAGTATATTTCATAACCGGCGTTCATAATACGACGGAACAATCAAGCATAAATAATAACTTGCATTTCTCATACAAAACGGTGTCATTTGGCATGCGACATACGAAGGTGTTATTAATTAAGTAATCACAACCAACTACATGTATGCATGTTTAAAGTTATAAATTATTTATTTACAATAAATGTATCATAGAATTGTATATGTAGATTGACTTTTATAACAAAGACGAGATTTCTAATTTAGATGTCAAGCAGCGTGTTTTTATGTCTAACACCCGCTTTCCTAAAAATAATTATTCCACCATTACCAGTACTTAGTATCGCTAGGTATGGTAGAACAAACTTAAACTGCTATCATCGAGCCAACAAGGTGAATAAACCATTTACAACGCTACACACTTGTTTAGTTTGTTCGATAGGAATGACTAGACCATCCGGATTGTGATACGATGGAGTCACTAATGTTACCATATTGGTATTCTTGAAGAAAGCGATTGATTCATACTTGGGCTGTTTCATTAGAGGGTGATAAAAATGCTTGAACTTTATATAAATTTTATTTTGAAGCATTTGTTATATATAACAATATAAAAATAAAATATTTATCTTGATCTTTCAAATTTGACATGATTTGACATGATTTTCGGGTTGTTTTCTATAACAGTACGAAGTGACTTTGTAATTGTTGAAAAATCCTATAAGATACGGTAGATTGTGAAAAAAGTTAGGAAATAAATCAAGAACCGCGAAATTAAATGAGTCGTATAAAGTAGAAGAAATCTTAAGGACCTTTTCTCTGGAACACGCAGAGTCAGGGCCATAGAACTGCGCCGGGCATGCTAATATGCGAGCAAATACTAGAAGAATACTTGAAGCCTATGTAACACAATACAACGTTCGGGCCCGATAGACTACCTAGCAAGGGCCTGACAGACGCTACAGTTTTTTCTGAACACCCGTTATCTGTTATAAAAGTGTATGTGTAACCGGTGTTTTTGTTGTTAAATGGAAGTGTGTACCCTAAGGGTGAGCATCGATGTTCCGCTTAGAGACGTTCCAAATGCGTAGGATGCTGAAGATCTCCTGGACGGAACATGTCAGTAATGAAGAGGTACTAGGGTTAGTGAATCTTAATGATATAGAATTATTATTATTGCCTCTGGTGAAAAAATAGAAAACTCGCTACTTAGGACATACAAACAGGGGTTCAAGATATGATATGATTGATTTTGAAGATATGATTTTCTCTGTTTGTTGATGGAAGGTAAAATTGAGGGAAGAGAAGTCCGCGACGTCGAAAGTGTTCATGGTTAAAAAATAATCGCGACTGGATGGGTATTGATGCTCACACACTACTAAGAACTTACAAGATCGGGAAGAATTTGCTTCAGTATTGAAGACAAGAGAAAAGAAACCCCGAAAAATTTATGAGAAGGCAACCTTATCTTCCTAAGTATATAAAGAATTAAAATCGGTTGACTAATTACTAACATGTCTACTGAACACCATACGGTAAAGCAATATTTATGGTGACAGCCCTTTAATCGGCCTTGGAGAGTGGTAATCATGTAATCCCGTTGTTGCAATTTGGAAAGATTATTGAATAATTCGTTGTTAAAAATTTTCTTGTGTGTGATGCTTAGATAACAGATCTCGTTTTGTAACAAAATGGATTCGGTTCATAGGAGCTGTCGAAACTAACCACAATTTTGAAGTTTGTATTGAGAAATGCTATATAGAAGTTGTTTGTGTCTTACAAAGATTAGATGTGATACTCTATTTCTGAGACCACTTGGCAAAATAATCTACAGATTTTTGTATATGGTTTTTCGAATTTGTGGTTACTTTTTAACGCATAGAACTGCCCCGGACATGCCATTTGGCGAGCAAGTATTAGAAGAAGGCTTGAAGGCTATGTAACACAAAAGAAAAATGTCCGGGCCTGATAGACTACCTACCAAGATGATAGACGTAGTGGCGCGTCCAGGATTTAATTTAAAAAAACAGGATTAAAACACTGAATTAAATCAACATATTGAGAGAGTAAGAGCAGCATTCTTAGAATGATACACCTGCTGACAGATGACACACTATCCTTGAACACCCGTTGTCGTTTTATCAAGGTATGTAAGCTCGGTACTTTAGTATGAAATGGAAGCGTGGATTTTAGGGGTTTGCTTATGCTCGGTGCTCATTCTCGGCATGCAGGGTGTGCTGAAGATCCCATGGGCGGAACATGTCACTAATGAAGAAGTCGTAAAGTTAATAAACAGAGATAGAGCATTATTGACACTAGTGAACAAACAAAAACCTCGCAACTTGAAACATACGTACAGGGGGCAAGATATGACGTTCTCTGATTATTCATGGAATTGAAAATTGAGGGTAAGAGAGACGTGGAAAGTTTTCATGGTTGAAGCATATTTGAGACTGAATCGGTATGAACATTCACACAGTGTTAAGAACTAGACAAGATAATGAAGAAATTGCGATGATTATTCCCCAACTTCAGTAGTGGAGATGACACTAGAAAAAGGGAGAAAATAAACTCCCAAAAAATTTGAGGCAACTTCATCTTTTTAAATGAAACCGGTTTCCGGTACAACTGGTCTCAGGCTAATATGTCTCCTGAAAGCCATTGCCAAAGCGATATCAGAGATATAAAAAATATTTTGTGTGTTTGACAAGCGGCGTTAAAAGTGGCCGCAAGTTTAGAATTTGTAATTTGGAATACTATATGGACAGAAATTGCCATTTTCAAAAATAGTCTACAGATTTTTGGATATGACCATTTGACCTTACAAATTTGTGGTTATCTGTCCAATAAACTCAACGCGCAGATATATCATCAACGCGCAGAGTACAATGAATATTGAGGTTGGTGGGTAGTTGAAGATAGTTTACAGTAAGTGATGCCTCGACAACAGTTCCTTGAAGTATGCCTGGAGGTGAGTAAGTCTGGAGGGTCTGTTTTCTATTTTTACTTAGGTTGTTTGGCCTGTTTGATAGGGATGACTAGACGATCTTTATTGTGGTAGGGTGGTGTTAGTAAAGTTTCCAAATCAGTTCAACAAACCGCATGGCATATCTAGGAATACTAGAAGATTGCAATGGCCATTATTTCGTGTTTGAGCGAGCTGTTGTAAGAATTAATTATGTATAATAATTTATAAATAAAATATTTATTATACATTATGTGTGTAAATGCATATGCTAAGGGAATAAAGTTCTCTCGAGTTAAATGATTGATTTTTGAAGGTATTAGTCGCAATTAATTAAAGAAACCATAAAAGAAAACTAGCATTTAAAACATGCTTCTCTCAACTTTTTCTTTGAAGAAAGAAATCTAAGATACGCCTTAATTCTCTATACGCTTGCGTATGTTTTCATCATTTTCCTCATTTTCCATTCACCTTTCAATTTTCTGCATGCGTATATGCGTATGTTAGAATAGTCTAGCAGTAGTATTAGTAGTAGTAGAAGTAGAAAACCAAACGATAGTCACTTGTTTTTGTGCGCATGCCTTGTCGATAGGATGCGACTCTAACGATCCGCTACTCTTATCAGACTTTGTCCAATGGTGGAGGTGGTTAAAGAAGTAAAGGAAAATGAGAATGCTGTTAGAAAGTAGATAATATAATACATTTACAATCTTTTCTCCAACAGTATCGACGCATAAGAATGAAAATATATTTGTTGAGCGTATATAAATTACCTCTTTCAAATTTCTTAATTAAATTTTTATGATAGGTTTATCAACAAGTGGACCTAAAAGGAATGTTATTAATAAAAGGAAAATCAACAACGCAACCTAATCTGAAATAAATTATTTGAATTTTATTGGAATTAATATGAGTAACCCATAAAAATTTTTTCTCTCTATAGATGTCACTCAAGGTACTACATGAGGTACAACTCTGTTTACAAATTTTGCTAATGATCTTATAAAGTGTTAACTAGAATTATCAAAAAATGTTCTGCTTATAATGGACACTGATAGAAGTTTATTGCGACCGGAGCCAATTTAACTGAAGCACACACTCTATTATGTACATTGTACCACATTATTCTCAAGTGGATTCAAATGAATGGTTTATGTATAGAGAAAATAAAACATGGTGAGTTATTTTTCGGTGTGACAATGGTTCTGCTATCAGCAGTTACATTTAATTTTCTCAAACTAATGATCACAAGATCCGACTCATGAAAGGCTATAGGTATCCACTTTAGTGACTGACGCATAAAATGGCAATCTTACATTGAGCTATGTTGCAATTCATTAAAAATCTACAACTCATTTAGAATTGTATCTCAAAACTGTAGCACTGATATTGTCAAACATATGAACTACAGTAATTTTTACTCATTAATGAAGTATGATATTTTTTCTGAGGACTATCCCAAGCAAAAATGTTTTTGCTCCTGAAAATTATCTTTAAAATAGAATAAAGAGATACTTGTAAATTTATATTTAATAAACAAAGAATATTAACGTTTTCTCTCAGTATTATGTTTGTGGTCAGTCAATATCATTTTTTGGCACTATATCCACTAGCTTTCACAACTATGATGTCAGACAAAAAGTATTATTCACTTCTTCCCAAATATAGTACAGCACTATATGAGACGGGTATATTTTATTCTGGTTGTAAACTATATAACGTTCTGAATGTAACAAATTTGTAACTCCTGCAAAACAGATCATAGTCAGATGTATTCTTTATATCAATATATGTTTTGTGTAGCACCTAACATACTGCCCATCTGGATTTGTTACATGTAAGCCTTCTATTGGTATTTCTTATGTATTTTACATAGAGTTTGTGTTTTTAGATTTGTGATTGGTATTTTGAGACGTATATTGACTATATATTTTCAGGAGCAAAGATAGCAACAACTATAACTAATAAACCAGAATACATGAGAAACATAGAGAAATAAAATTGGATAAAAGAAACGAAAGTAAAATAGTATGGTATTTATATAAAGCTTTTATTTTAGGAAATATGAGATACAGTGTTTTTCACATTCTATGAGAAAACTATCAGATCACTCTTAATTTCTTCAGAAATCGTTCAAAATTATCAGTTTTGTCAAAAATTTTACCAGAAATTTGTTAACTGTCAAAACTGTAATGTTTGTATTGAACATATTATAAATAATCATATGGATGAGTGTCGTCGTTTATTGACACGACTACACTAATTGTTTAATTAATTAGTTAGACTAAGCAGGTCATCTTCGAAAAATATGTAACAAATATGAGAGACTAACAAATCAGAAGAAATGTCGATGAACCGCGGGTGAATGGTTATTTCTGCTATAAGGTATTAAGCTTTATCAACACCCTTATTTTTCAGAACGTCATTGTATGTGTGTAACTGAATAACACTAATTCTGTATCTGAACCTATTACATCGAATAAATACTATTTTATTAAATCTTCTATATATGTTTAAAGTCAACATATGCAGGGTGTTTTGCGTTAATCTTGAATTAATTCCCAAACTAGATCAGATTTTGGTGATCTGTTTCTACAAGATTGTTCCAAAAAATGAGTACTCCCTACTTATTGTAGAGAAATCAGTTTTTTTATGGTATTAGCGTGTATTCAAAGCAGCTAACTGCACAATTGAAAACATGAAACGCACTATAGAGCCACGTCGTTACTAACACCACTGGTTTCTCTTTGTTCATATACGACAGCGGAATATTTGCATATTATAAATGATCATATGGATGGGTATTCCGATTTTGAAGATTATTCCAACAAATGTTCATTTGTTGGAATAATCTCGTAGAAACAGATCATCAAAAGTGGATCTAGTTTGGGAGTTAATTCAAGATTAATGCAAAACACCTTGCATATGTTGACCATCAGACTTTAAACATATATAGAAGATTTAATAAAATAATATTTAGTCGATGTAATAGGTTCAGATACAGAGTTAGTGTGTATTCAGTTACACACATACAATGACGTTCTGAGGAATAAGGGTGTTGATAAAGCTTAATAGCTTATAGCAGTAATGGCCATCCACACGCGGTTCATCGACATTTTTGTTACACATTTTGCGATGACGGCCTGCTTAATCAAACTAATTATTTATATAAAAATTAGATGTTTTGATAAGTTAATTGTTTTTTATTAAAATACAAATTTCGATATACCGATATGGCTTCTATACAGGACGCTCTACTGCCGCAAACTTGTTGCTACTTACGCAAATAGGCTTACAAGGTATCTGGAGAAATGGACAATACGGTATTAGCTTCGATGCTTTTGTGGAGTTAAAAAATTGTCAAACGACATGACAAAAGATCCTTACAATCTATCTATTGAAAGTCTGCAGTAACACTTTCTAGACCTTTAAAAGTTTTGATTAACATGTGCATTGTGCATATTTTTGCAAGTGATAACAAGGATTCAAATCTAATTATAGAGCAGTTCCAATAGTGTTTAGCTTATCTAAGATGTGTGAAATATGTATGCATCTAAGTTGAATCTCAAATTTGGCTACTCCAGAATGGCTTTTCTGCTGCAAACTTATTACTATTTACGGAAATAGGCTCACATGCAATCAGAAGTAATGCACACTGCAATATTGCTGAGTTACTAACGCCACTAGTTTCTCTTTGTTCATATACGAGAGCCGCATATTTGTATATTATAAATGATCATATGGATGGACATCACTCTATTATGTACAATCGTCGTTTATTGACACGACTACATTAATTGTTTAATTAATTAGTTAGATTAAGCAGGTCGTCTTCGAAAAATGTGTAACAAATATGAGAGACTAACAAATCAGAAGAAATGTCGATGAAAAGCGAAGCTGTCCGCGCTGTAGGCAAATACGGAGCCGGGGGATCCCTCGGGAGGCAAATGTAAAACTTTTGGCAGACTGGCAGCACGGCAGCCTCTACTCTACGAAACTTATCAAAAACTTTTCAAACAGTTAATTAAGAGCGACATTGTCAGCGCCGTAGGCAAATACGGGGACAGCGGGTTTAATGGGAGGGCGAATTCATCGTAAAAGCGAGTGACTCGTGGACAAACGAAATAACCGGAAACAGTCGACATGATTAAAAATGAACTGCTTGTACAATTTGACAGAGGATGAAAATGCCTACATTTTTTATTCAAGATAAATATCAGAGGCAAAAAGTGACATGTTGCAGGTTTTGAAAATTGTCAAGTTTTATACAAATTTAGAGCAAAAACCGGCTGTGTTTGACATGGTATGCAACTTTGTCAGTTTCTCACGCCCTCTATAAAGTTGCAGATTGGAAGCTTCGCTCATCGGATAGAGAAAGAAACTGCATGAGCGATCATCATAGACTTTAGATTCCGAATTGATAGTGAGGTCTCCAAATGGGCTTCGATAGAGAAGAGATGTGAAAACTGCACAATTTTCAAATGCATTGTTCCTTACTTTTTAAAATATATGGAAAGCTACGCAGTAAGGACAGGCAAGGTAGTCACAAAAGTCCATTTTATGACCTTTCTAAAAAATGATGAAGAACAATTCTAAGATTTAGAATTATTAACTTTTGAATTTTTTTATATTGTTACGCTTGAATCGGCAATAATTCTGTTTATATTTCTATCCATTACTCATGAACAAAAAAAGTCCCTGGACCTGGTTTTAGAACTCGATGAGTACTATTTCTTCACATACATTCTAAATTTGAAAAATATCCAGATTCTAAATTGTTTTCGAAAATATGCGTAACTATGCGCAAAGTAACATTTATAAATATGCTACATGCAAAATATTTTATATCGAATAGAATATGTCGAATAAAAATTAAAGAAGAATCTTTAATATTTCATATTTGCACATAAAAATATAATTTTAGTAATGGAGACTTCAAATAATATTGGTTAAAAATTTGGTAATTATTAACATTCTGATATGAAAATTTGTTACCAAAGTTTCCTCATTCATTACAAGAAAACGTATAGTTTATATGACTCGGCATTCAAAGCAAAATATTAATGTGTCTGCTGACATTTTGTTTTACGTCATCTTACTTCAGAAATAATGTTATAATATGTCCCTATAGTTGAGTGTGTGGAACATAAATAAACTGAGTACTTGAAATATGAGTTATATGATGAGATTATATGAATTCTTATAAAATATATAAATAGAATTCAATAAATAGCATTCTCATACTTATGGAGCAATTGGCGACGCTTAGAAATGGACACGAAAATAACTCAAAATGGACACCACCAGTTAGTGTGTCACTAGTGGTATAATTATAGCAATATCATAAAATATGTTTTATAAAAAGAGACAAACGGTTGTGAATGGTTTATATATGTAAATAAAGACCAGATCAAAAAGGAGACAAAGATAGCGAATAACTGAAAACGGAAAGGTGAGGATATAAAGTTACTTTATCCCCATGTGTCCTTCGTTCGCAAAATTTTAAGAAAAATGCCTCGTTTATCTGACGCAAAGCGTGGGCGAGGAGTGCTGGAAACGGACATGAATCGTTGTGTTAGGGGGGAAGAATGGGAAGATATCAGAACAAGGAATGAAATAAGTGAGAATGTAGTAAGCAGTAAGGTAGGGAGGAAATTACTTTATTCCCCAGCTGGGCTGTCGTCCACAAAATTTTAAGAAAAATGCCTCGGCTTAAAGTAGAGTGAGGATGCTAAGGGTTAAGGGATATTAGTTAGTGGAAATTGCTATGACGCGAGAGAAGGATAGACAGATAAGTATTTTGCATATCATATACAGAGTGGTTTTTTAAGACTATGTAGTTAATTTTATAATATTTTAGTATTGTGCCTCATACTGACGCTGTTGTATGTTTTATGCTAATGAATATTTAATACTACTGCAGGCACCGCATAAAGATGTATCTACTTCAGATACAATAAAAATGAAGAAGAATAAATTTACTTCTTAGAATTTTGTTTTAGTTACTAGTATGTATTATAACGAGATAATTTGACCTCAACTTTTATTGATGAAATAAAGTATAGTTCAAAAACATTTAAAACATCGTACTTTAGAAAGTTAGAATTTTATCATGAAAAACGGGGAGCGGCAGTATTGACAGAGAGAAACAAAGCCGATGACATCAATTATAAGTTGCAGTGAGGATTGTCTCTGATTGGTGAAATTTGAGAAGCCCAGCAGCTCGCTGTTATCAATGATGATAGATCTAATTGGTAATTAATCAACATCTGAAAACCTACTGTATGATATTGCCTCAGTATGTGAGAAGAAAGTTTGACTGATTTGATTTACATTTATCATGGCCGAAAATAATTAGTAGAATGGTGAGAATACATTAGATGAATGCAATTTACTATAAGAAGGGATTAAGTACTCAGATTAATTAATCGTAATCTTGGTAGGAATTTAGCTAGACAAAAAATGAATAAAACTATTTCTTGAATATTAATCCATGAATTAAATTAGATTAAATTATAACAATTCCAAATAAAATCATGAATAAATTCAAATATGAAATAAGTTTGATATTGGGCCTATTAGTGAATAGTATTCGGTAGTAATAAAATAATTTTTTTAAGTATGAGTAAAATAAATTAAATTGATTAAATTGAAATTAAATGCATGTAACAGTGTCAATATAATGGTACATTCTTAAAAAATCGTAATAGAAATTTTTTTTTTTGGTGTTCAACTGTGTTTTTTAACGGTACAATGATAAAAATACACACTTTTAAGGGACTATAGACTGAACACGGCAATCTTGTGATTTAATTTGGCAACCAAAAAAAAAAATCCATTCCAATTTTGTCACAATGTACCATTAGATTGAAACTGTTGCATGCACTTGCCTGATGAGTACGCAAATACGTAGAAAAGAGATCTCGTCGTAAGTTGGTAACATCTTGCAATTCATATTAAGTTCTTACAAATTAAAGTAATGATATTTATTCGGTGTGAACAAATATAAGCAATTGTGTATAGCTAACTATTGCACTTAGGAGATTTAAAG
>WYDF02299921.1:0-15659 GCA_009867245.2 Adranes taylori
AAAGCGGGAACATGGGAATACGGGAACGTGGGAATATGGCAACACGGGAATATGGTAACACGGGAATATGGGAACACAGGAATATGGGAACACGGGAATATGGGATCACGGGAACACATATTCTTGAAACTTTGTTAGGCATATCGCTGGTCGCGACGAAGACGTGGCTGTAGACCGCGGCTATTTGACCATGTCGCTGGCCATCAAACTCAGGTTCATTTCATATCAAACTGAGCCACAATAAAGTGTGGCCGGGTTTAGATGGTATCTTATAAAAAAGTTATACATGTTAAACTAATAAGTTGTTGGTTCGTGTTATTAATACTTTTATAAGGATATCATCAGGTCTTTTTGTGATATCATACGAGGATTACCTATTAAGTTTTAGTAAAACAATGGGAGAAAATTTTTTTTCGTACAAATTGTGTTATTGTTTTTATAAATATGTAACAGTCTGTAAAAATCTGCTTCTGTTGTTAAAAAAACAGAGGCTGATATGTTTGTGTTCCGCCTGCGATTTCATACATTTAGGATGTAAATAGTAGTTGGTGAATTTTTCTAGTTTCCCTGGTGAAGAATTGCCAGTGAAATGTTTCGAAGGTGCTTTAATGGGGGTGTATGTCGTATTCACGCGATATAATTATGGGATTACATTACTTTCGTTATTGCCAAGCTAAAATAATCAATTGTTAAAAAGGGTCTTATATCGTAGATATAATTTAGTTCCTGATAAAAAATTTCGACTACCTGCTGTTGTGTGCTTGTCTGGCGTTATTTGAATCGAATTAATTAAAGGCTGCTTACTATTAGTTCAATTCCGGACTATTCAGGTAAAAATATGCTTGAATGTTTGCGTTGCGACTTACGACACATAGAAATAGTCAAGAATTGCCATTGCCATGGTCAAGAATAATACGGCTTTTTTGGTTGTAAGTTTTTTTGATTTCATTGATGACTTTTGGCATGCAAATTGTTGTATTGTATTAATTGTTCTATTATATTCTACAAAACATTATAGGATCCATCACGTTGAGTGACAAAATATGTAATAGGCTATACAGCTTTATGTCTGATGGACCATACATATAATGCTCCATACATATAATTGCAAGAACATCAATTTATTTATACTTTATCTAGTCGGGCCGATTTTTTTTAAATCCGTCCCATTATATATTAGGGTAAATATATGATGGTGAATTGGTATCGCAATAAAACATTTATATCGAGGCGGAAAGCAATAATTTTTTTGTTTATGTGCTTGGTTTTTAAACTTGGTTTTTATTTGGTGGTATTTATAATAAATGGTGGCTCTAACCGCGCCCCTTAAATGACTGACAGATTTGTTGGAATCTTCTAATTACAATGCAAAATTGTTAATACGTCTTTTTTCCATTAGAAAACGCAAAGATAAAATTTTAGTCAACTGAGTGTGAAAATGATATTTGATATATTATGGAGGGACTGAGTGGCGGCTTGCGATTGGAGACGATCTGGTTGGTCGATTTGGCGATGTCGACCCCGTGGTGATATTGACCCGAGGTGCGGTGATTCGCTTAGGAAGTTGATACGTGATGTGATTGATACGTGATGCGGTTGATTCGTAGGTGAGGTTGACTCGTCGGTGAGGTTGACCCGGTGCGCTTGACGGTAGGTTTGTTGATCTTG
This sequence comes from Adranes taylori, assembly GCA_009867245.2. Lineage (NCBI taxonomy): Eukaryota > Metazoa > Arthropoda > Insecta > Coleoptera > Staphylinidae > Adranes > Adranes taylori. The sequence goes on from WYDF02299921.1 coordinate 1,669, forward strand.
GCTTCTCCCTTTGACGTCGGACTTCTTCAGGATGTTCGAAGACATGGTTAGTGGGCGTGGGGAAGTTAGAAAATATATAAATACGAGAAAAGACATGAAAAATAAAAATAAGAGGAATCCAAAGATTGTGTGCAAGAATAAGGGTATATTATTTGACGCGTAGCTGAGATACGTCGATTTGTGTTTCATAGTGGATTAACTAGATTTTTGACTTCAATTAAAATAAACGAGTTGTTGGTGACGCTTTACTTAAACATGTCAAACAGATTCAAGCGTGCGAATTCAGCTCACTCTGCAAGAATATTGCTGATTGAAATGTGCGAAATGCTCGCTCGAAAACTATCAGAATAAGACCCATGCGTCTCATTAACGCTAGCTTTGGTGGGATTCCTTGTATATGAAATTAGCTGAGAAGAAATAGCTATGGGCGCTCGGGTCGGTGGCAGCACTTATCGTGGTAGCCGGTGGCATTTGGGTGTAGCTTGGCAGAAATTTCCGCCAAAATCATTAGAAACTGAAAAGTTTCTATCAATAAGAAGCGTTCCTTAGGTTGGGAATCTTAAAGAAATTCTATGATATCATAAGATGTTCTCCAATCAGATTTAACGTGCAATCGAAGTCGCGATCGCCATTCAAGTGTACAGAAAAATCGATTAAGACGTTAAAATCGTTGTTAGAACTAGGAAGCTATTAAGATGTCTCAGCCTGATGAGTGCAACGAACGCAGTTCATTGAGCCTATTAAGAATGTCCTTTGGATATAAGAAAGCTTCGAACTTTCGGTCAGACGAGAGCAAATATTTAGGCACTAATGTCTTTTCTTTTCGAGCAAAAATGGACCACCAGAGTGCAAGTGTTGTATGCCAGGCGGCAGTAAATTACCAACTAAAAAATTTTGTATCGGTGTAATAAATGTTTAAATGAATCTTTGAAAGAGTTGTTCAAAATGAACGCACGTGTACGGAAGAATTAGAAATCAATTCGATTATTTAGACACTAATATCCTTTTTTGTGCTTCGAAGTATGACCGGCCATCTCGAAAATCTGCAGGTGGTTATATATTCCGACATTCCCTTTATGTAAGCGAAAGAATAACAAAACACAGTCTACGGTCAAGAAATTAAAATCCAACAAGAGTTATGACAACAACTTCAAAACGTTGCGTATTTCATTGAAAATAACAAAACATATTTTTGGGAGTTGGAACAAATTTTACTAAAAGAATTCAAAAATCTGGTCCAAGTGAATGGAGGACAATTTAAATATTTATTTTTATTTATTATTTTGTGTTACAAATACTTGAAATACATTGTTTTGTGAAATCTAAATACGTTTAACTTTAATCTATGTATATTTAACCTGTATCTCGATCAGAAGGAAAATTTGTTCTAAATATTTTAGGTTAAATCGAGATATTTTTGCTCAAGTTACTCTACGGACAAAACACCATGGGTACTGGTTTCAAATTTATTCCACAACCTCTAATAAATTTCCTTATGAACACCCTCTTCCTCAAACATGTTAAAAAAAAGAATACGTGTAAAAAACGTTTGGAAATCGCTGAATGAATTTTAAAAATATTTCCAGATATTAATGGTTCTATATTTATTACTTATTGGTAGTGCTATGTTTATTACTTACTTAATCTGCATTATTTTAAAATAAAAATATTGTATATTGTTGATATATTTGTACAATTGATATATTTAATTTTTCATTCTAATGCATTATAATGAAGCATCTACATTATATTAATTACGTGCAATACTCCCAACATTATATCGTGCATATTTTGAACGAACCCTTATTTATATGACATTTCTAAATCACGTTTCCGAACGTCATTGAAGGGCGCTTCGATACGTGTACATTAGCAATATGACATGTGCTCTAATGTACACGGACGTTATATCGAGATATTATACACGAAGACAAATATAAGGTAATCTAAACGCGAATGTAAATTCCTTGACATTTCGCAATTAAAAACTATACCAAGGCGAGAGTAGGAATGTACGCGAACGTTATTTTATACACGTTCCTGCCTATGTAAACACAATGCATGTATAAAGTAATGGATTCGTTTATAATATTACCATCAGCGTTTCTCAAACAATTTCAAAACAATTCTGTATTTTTCATATAGAAAGTACATCTGTTTATATTATACCTGTAATATGCTGTTTCTAGTTTGTTTTTAATTTTACCACAGAACGCCTCTTATATTTATTTACATAATTGCTAAGTGTTCATCTGCAAGCAAAGCACTGATTAATAAGTACCTAACTCCAACCCAGTGGTTGGCCCGAATTTCATTAAATATATATTTTTTTATTTTACTCACCCTTCAGGATCTTTTTTGGGCTACCTTGTGGGCCGTGAAACCCCGGTCAACAATCATCTTTACTATGGCGTGTTCTAATTAGCTTTTATGGAAGGTGTACATAGTTTTTTTATCCTTAGATTTCGAGAGCTCGATTCATACAAACTTGAGAAAATTGCTATGGTGAAATGCGCAATTTTGGTAAAGTAGTGTCTTTTTACAATAGAGCGGATATTGTCAGATATATAGGAAAATCGGAATAAAAGGTTAGCTGAGCTTTGGAAAGGAACTAAAGGGGGTTTGACTTTATATTCAAGGGGTTTAAAATATCAAAGTAAACTTTTTAATGAAAAAAAAGAAACTTATTTTAAGTTGTTATACTTTTGGCCAGCACCGTACATACATACCTAATTACACAAATAGAAGAACTTATTTCATGACATATCGCTTGAGTTCTCAAAATCGTCATGGAATGAGTCAGTGACCATTGCGTGTTCGTAAACCATACTTAATACAGCATACAAGAGTTCAAGAAGCAATCCCATTGTTTATTAATTCTCGCACCAGATTGAACTTACAGAACCTACTAAACAAGTGAACATATAACGGAGGTTTTTCTATCATATTTGAAATTGTTTGCAATCAAATGTTTAGAGATTTACTAATTAGCTTTTACATATCGAAAAGGAAGACATCTAGAAGGATACTTTTTGATGGAAAACTGAACTTCCAAAAGGAGGACTGTCCTCCCTAAAGAAGAACGGTTGGTCACTTTAATCAATCTCAACATGCAGAATATACGATTCGCTAATTTAATAAAACAAGTGCTTACATAGCGGTGGTAAACCATATCATTGTTCAGAATGCGCGTTTAGGACATCTGATCAGAGTAGCTTAGTAAGCCATAAACGTCAACATACTGGAGATATACCATTTTATTATTCCCTCTGCGGGTACTAGACTGTTTGTAGAAGTAATTTTACGAGAAATAATTCCGTTCATTCTGGTATCGTTCATTCAATTTTACACTGCTTATTCAAAACACACAACACGTTAAAATGGTGATAGCACCATATAACAAATAACCCTTGGAAACTTCCAGTGGCTTTACAATAACACAATTTGACTCTCACTCTGCGTTTAGAAAATCCTATCTTATGAACCTACAATGATACCCAATCCCATAATAATCAAATCGCCCTTTTCAACCCGTTATGAAAGACCAAAATTTTAACCCCCACTCCCCTCATAATGAACCCCTAGATTAAATCACCAAAAAACCCCCTTTGATTTTAGCTCACGCCACCTACAGGCGTGGGAAGAAATGTAAGTAATATAATATGTCTAATCAGTTAATGAAGTTAAAGAAATCAAAAAAATACAAATTATACGTGCGTGATGCAGAAAATCAAGAATAAATTATACGTTTTGAACTAAGATGTCATCCACGCAGTTCCAATGTGATCTAGACGGCTGGTTGCAGAAGCGTTCCATTGATGTCACAATCCGGAAATTGGAGGGCCTCCTACAGCTGCCTTCGCCTTCGCTCACGCTGGCCTCCTTCAGAGGCACGTGAGAGATTGATGGCCCCAAGATGGTTACCAGGCATCAAACTTTCCGAATCACTTCTTCCAAAAATTAGTTGAAATGCTAGCAGTAAGACGTTCCAGAACGTTTTACTGCTACCGGAAACCGCATCACGAGGGGCTACGCCCTAGGGTATTTGCATATAAATTTCAAAGCACATTCTAGCCGCCATTTCTAAAATCAATAATCGGGTTATCCAATTTTAGTACCAAAATTTTGTCAATTTTAGCACCAAATATTGCCAACCACGGGCAGACGACAAATAGTAGCGTCGCGTACCGACTGTCTGCGACGTTCCATCTGGGCGACATCTACCAGAACCATTTCCTATGCGTTACACCCTTCCTGACTTTGTGGAGAAGATTACACGGCAATATACCCACCCGGGACACTTCCCCGTACCTCGCGGCAGCTGTACTACTCTCTTTCGTACAGTTGGACTCAACCCATCAATTCAACAATAGCTACTCAATTGGAACTCTACCTTAGCACACACTGACTTGCTGACTAGCCCCCACCTATATTTACGGTTACACTTCTAACAGCTGATGACAAAAATCTCAGTAACCGAATATAACCTAATTACAGCACAATAATGCTTCCAAAAACAACCAATTTACAGAAAATGATTGATCAAATCGTACCAATAAGCAACCTACAATGTTAGGCCGTGGCACTCGTTATAAGTAGAACAGGTATCCGCTTAATCTTTTCAATCATAATACTAAAGTAAACAAGTTAATAAAATTTGCCAATATTCTGTGCTAAAATTTTAAATTAAACCAGTTTAAAATACTGGTTACAAGATATTCATGGAACCCTGGGGTTCCATCGTACAGGTTCAATACCACTTCTTTAAGTAAATGTCTTGTGTGCTGTGTTTGCTTTTCAAACTGGCTCTTCATGTCACTTCAAACATATTCGCATGTTTCATTTTTCAACAAGACGGACCACCGGCCCACCTGATGGTCTGAGCTTCATTAAATGTGCTCTTTATTGCTTGGTCAGCAAGATCTCCAGACCTCACCCATTATGATTTCTTGTTGGCATATATAAACATCGAGTGAATAACTTAGTGGATCGTGATACGTGCGTGGGAGGAATTCTCTTATCGCGTTGATGTCGCCCATGCTGTAGATTTGAACAGTTGACTGTAAATAAAAATTGATTTTGAATACTTGTGCTAGAATTTTGTATTACTTTGTTTCTAAATATAGTATAATGAAATGGCTTTGTACTTTTTGTATAACCCTGTATTAAAGAGCATTTACTTTAATTTCTAGGTTATTTTACTACTTTTTTGTTCTGACTGTGTTGTTTGTATTTATTATACTTTTTTGTTATGATTCAAAATTATTTCGTTGTCGCGAAGTTTCAAATCATCTTCTTGACAAGGATAATGCGATAGTTATTATCTGTTTGAGAGATACTGTTTTAAAAGAAGTAAAGATTTGCTAAATTAATGAATTCTTCAAATAAAAATAAAAATATTTTATTGTGAGAAATTGCAACTTTTCTAATCGCATATAGAATGAAATCCTTGAGAATGAAATCAGTTACTAATAAAATTGCAAAAATTTGATTGTGCTTCGAATTAATATCATCGCATCTATTATATATACATACGTGAAAGGAAATATACAAGGTGTTTTATTAATAAATGTTTATTAATAACATATAATAAGTTAATAAGTGTTATGAAGTAACGAGAATGGTTGGCGCAAAGCATGATGATTTAATCTAATACACGTGGATAAAATATTTTTCCTAACCGATATACTTACTTACTTAATTCCTTTCGCTCTTATCCTGACCGTAGGGCTTCGACGAAATTTCTCCAATGCACTCTATTTCTAACGAGGACCTTCAGCTATGCAAAAGTCTTTCTTTCCTTCTTTGCCTCTTCATCTACAGACCATCTCCATGATGTCTTTGGTCTTCCACGTTTCCTTTTCCCCTGCGAATTCCAGAACAAAACTTTTCTCTCCACAGTTTTTTCGGAGGGTATGACCAATCCACCTCCATTTTCTTCTCTTAATTTGAATAGAGATGTATTCCTTTCTTGTTTGATCCCACATTTCGTCGGTAAATATCACATTTGGCCAGAAGATTCGGAGAATTTTTCTGAGGCATCTATTCAGGAACACTTGCAAGCTTTGTTGATTTTGATGGTAACCTTCCAAGTCTCACAGCCATATAATAGCACTGCTTTGACATTGGTTTTGAATATTCAGAGGGAAATCTCTTTTGCCCTCCAGAGTGAATACAGCTGACTGAAGGCCCCATTTGGTTTTCGTATTCTTGCTCTGACATCTTCAGTTGCACCACCATCATGGGTAACTATGCTCCCAATGTACATTTTCGATGTCCTTACTGTTCACTCTCAGTGTTCTTACATCTCTTGTGTTTATCTTCATAACCTTTGGCTTGGAAGAGTTCACTTTCAGAGCCATCATCTAGACTTCGCAGTCGAGGTCTTGGGAGTTTATTTTTCATATTGAGATGGTTCTGTGAGAGTAGGCAGATATCATCTGCAAAATCTAGACTCTCCAATCATTGAGTCAGCTTCCACTGTATTCCCCTCTTTTTTCCATCCGTGACTTTCCTCATCATCTCATCCAGAACCAATAGAAAGATTGTTTGGGACAGTACATCCTTGACGAACTCCTAACTTGACTGCGAATGGTTCCGTGATTTTCTCCTCGTAGAAAATACGGCATATATAGTTGTTGTATATTTCTTTAATTTGTTTTGTTATCGTCTCCGGTATCCCTTATTTATGAAGTTTTTCCACATACTACTCCTTTTAAGGGAATCGAAGGCTTTTTCAAAATCTACTGAAGGCTAGTTATAAATTCATTTTATTATTCGATAACAATACGAAGCCTGTTAATTTAGTCGGTACAAGAACCATGACTTTTAAACCCTGCTTGCTCCTTCCTTATTTGTGATTCCACTTGTGGTTTGATTCTGTAGAGTGTCACCCCTCTCAATCTTTACAGGGAATTGATTTAAGATGATTCCTCTCCTATTCTGATAGTTAGTGGTGTCCCCTTTCTTGGGTAATTTGATAAGCAGTTAGTCTCTCCATTCCTGTGGCAAGTTCTCTTTGTTCCAAATCTTCTTGAAGTGAGGGTACAGAAGATTAGTGGCGGTGTCTGGGTCAGTTGACAGGTGGTCTGGTGAAATCTTGTCTGCTCCAGGAGCCTTTCCATTTTTCAACTACTTGATCGCTGCCTTTTTCTCCTCCTTGCAGGGTGGATCGGAGTAAATTTCATGTAAATACTCATTTTCTCGATTGAGACCTCCATGAAGTGTTCGCGTCACCTTGATAGCTCTGTTCGTCGTTGGTGAGGAGGTCTCCTTGTTTATTTTCCACTCATCTTCTGCGGTTCTTGGAGAGAGTTTTCTTGACATCGCATAGTTCCTTCATATTTCCAGCGCCTGCCGCTTTCCCTGTCTTCTAGGCCAATTCTGAACAGTTATGCCAAATCTTGGCCAATTCAGACAACAGTTCTGAAATCCATTTCCTGCGATCAGTCTTAGCTCTATTTTTCACCTGCTTGTTCTTGGCTTGATATTCTGCTTGGAGTTGCATTTTTTGGAGGCGCGTCTTGCTACTGTTTTGTTTCAGTTTCACTTCTTTTCTCTCTTCAATATTGTTTCAAGTTGCTTCCGACATCCACTCCTTTCTCTTGGGTTCTTAAAGCCAAGCACTCATTCAGCGGTGTCTGTGAAGGCTGGTTTTACTTTTAACCAGTATTCTTCTATATCCCTTTCAGCATCCACCTAAAGGCCCTTCAATCCAAGGTTCTCCTTACCCCCTTCGCATTGAAGTTGTCTATCGTAATCGGGATATCTTTTCTTATTATTTTCTGTTAATGTTTTATACTGTTGAATCTGGCGTGAATGTTTCTATATGACACGCGTTATCAAGCTCTATTCAATCTATCAAGCTGTTCTTCACTCTTTTGCCCAGGAGCTGTGCCACCCCTTCCACATGCGGTTCACTTTCATTTGGCTACACCGAGTACAGAAAGGTTTGCCCACTCACTGTCCTCATTTCTCCAAACTTATTCCAACGTACTTCAGTCGATCCCAACGTACTTCACTCGCGTGATGTCCACTCTATACCTCTCCGCTATAGCTGCGAGTTGTTTCAGTTTGCCGATCTAATACAAAGTGCGTCATGTTCCTTTTCATGCCAAATGACGTTTTAAGGTCCGTCCGGCTACTTTTCTTAGTTTCTTTAATAATTGCGTATTATTAGCCTACATCAGGTGATTGCCATTGTGGGGCTGCCACCTTTGAGACCTGACATCTGCTCCCAACCGTGATGTCATCGGTGTAGAGAGAAAAACATTTCCTATATTATTCTGTTGTGGTTTGGTTAAATACTCGCCAAATACTCGGCCACCAGAGCCTCGTCTGTGGTAACAGGGTGCGGTTGAAATTAACACATCAGAGGCTATCTGCGACGCTTCATTGTGCCTTACACCCCTAACTGATATACATGTTGTTTTATTTTGTTTAACCAGTTAAACAGGGTAATAATGTCTGGAGAATACATGTTCATCAAATCTATAGACTTCAACATATGTTTTACTCATATAATTTTTATCGTTTTTAACAGATCATTATTACCTTCTTAAATTAATGAATGTTCATGATAAATCATTTTAAAATTTCTAGGTAGTCACATAAGTCACTTTTATAATTGTTGTTTATTGATGCATTAAACTAGCAGGCGATATCTGAAGGATGCGAGCCACGGTTCTCATACTGCCACATATCTAAATATTGAATACGAAGATTGTTTCAGTTTGAAGTATAGTTTATTAACTTTTAAAAAGTATGTTCCATCGATTTTTATCATGTGATACGTTTTATTCATTTTCCATCCATTTTGTAACTATGTCATGCATCTAGTTACAATTGTAGTAGAATATTATATTATTTTTGAAACTTTCCAACTGTCCTTGCAAAAGTCAAGGAATACTATTTTATAGGCTCAATGAACTTTTGTTTTGCTTATCTTTATTGATATTGATATGAATAATTAAAGACATTTTTTCCATTGATAAATGTTAATTACTTTAAAGAATTCGATAAAAAATAATTGTATTATTTATTGCGTCAATTCCAAGAAAAACATTTTGTAAGAATGGATTTTATTTGTATTGGGTTTTTAGAAGCTTCCCTTTTTTGAGATCTAATTATATATTATTACTAAAATGAGAAGAATTTGGGTCTTGGTAGTTGGTAGTACATCGGTGTAAGAGATGAAATAGGGTGGTTTTCCTATCCACTGGATCTGTTATAGGCAATTCTGGAATCAGATGTAATTTGATACAAATTAATGGAAATAATGGAACATGTCCCTCATCGGTATCGTTTACTATGTCCAATGTTTCTATGATGCCACTCTTAAGTTTCCACAAATCCTATCGTGGTGCCTAAATACAATTTTTTTCTAGATGCTTGGGATTGGCTCTCGGTGTTTTTTTCCGGGGTTCATTGCAACTATCATTACATCAACATGAGCTTTTCTATATCTCTGCATCTGACTGCAGGTTTAATAGATTTTCTTGGAGACTCCTTGTCTCCTAGGTTGAGTGAATGGAACGTATTGCTTCAAATACCTTTTAACTTTGTTTAATTTTTAATATCGTATTGAAGGTAGACGCGAAATGCAGTTACCTTTGTTCACTCGCATGTATTGCCAGATGTTGCATTATTGGAACGAATTGAAGACCCCTTAAGATGTAGAGGGTCTTGCGATACCAAATAACTGACAAGATAATTCTATTTTCATGGTGCTTTTCTTATATAGAAACGTTTACATATTCACTGAACCTGTGTTTTATATAATCAGATGTATTCTGAAGGCTACGTCCTGTTTTGTTTATGATATTGACATATTTATGTCTCTAATAGATAGGTTTGATAAAGTGAGTTTAAACTGTGTTTGCTTTACTATGTTGGTTCCATAGAGTATCTTTAGGATTCCTTGGCTTCAAGCCTTAAAACCTGGGTTTCCAGAACCATGCATAAAACCTTGTTTTCTAAACCATAAAACAGAGTTTCATAAAACCATGCTTTTTGAACCGTAAAATAGTGATTTCCAAAACCATGGGTAAAACTTTGGTATCTTAACCATAAAACCATGCTTTCCAAACCGTAACACCGTACTTTCCAAAACCATGGGCTAAACCATTGCTTAAAACGGTAACTTTTTTATTCTCCTCATCGGTTGTGTGAATGGAGTACGCAAACAGCTAAAGCACTATTCAAACGTAATAATATCATGTTGAAGGTAGCTACAAACATGCACCTTTGTACACTACGTGGATTGTCAACTTTGTATTATGAAGTTAGCGTATTCAAATGAGGTGAGCGTACAAAGGTTACCTGATGCAAAGTCACTGGTTTTGCTGATCCCTGGTCAGTGGTTCACATATATAAATCATATCTAAATTTCGCGGCCTTTATGGGTTATATTTTGAATGTTTGCTATATTGACATATTTCAATTTGTTTTCATACACTCGGAATGTCGACAAGGCTCTGAACTAATCGATAAAGGAATAACCTCGAATCGGGCCTGTCTGGTTGTTATTAAAGAGTTTCTTCGTACTTCTTCAACAATGTTTATACGTAGTTAACTACTTCGAATAAAGTCACTACCCCCTGCTGATTGTTAGTCTCTTCGTGTTTCGACAATGTACATACAAATTCTTATTTCAAGTTGTGCGATACAACCTTGAAATTTGGTGCAATCTCCATCTAATCAGCTATAATGCCGTTTATCTGGTTTGCGTATTTCTCTCTCACGTATTTATAACTGCCACATACATACTCATATTTTTGCTTGCGATTGGAAATCCCGTACGACATTAATTTTCTATTGAATCATAATGTTGGTGTATATAAAGATAATGTCTGATGACTATAATACTTTCCTTAAGCTTCTACTATTCATTAAAGTTATAAAAGACGCTTATACACCTACCAAAAGCATGTCCATGCGCATACAATTATACTATTTCGAGTCTTAGGAAATAAATAGTGTGTACTGGTATCAAGATTCAACTTCCAGAAGGCTGTAATGATAGGATTGCATCAGGATCGGGTTTGGCTGTTAAACATTCTATTGATATTGGTGCTGGTATAGTAGATAAGGATTACCGTGGTGTCGTAAAAGTGGTTTTATTTAAATAATCCGCTCAACGTTTGACATCAACAAAGGTGATTATGTACCGCAGCTCAACTGCAAATAGATCTATTGTCCTGAAGTATTCGAAGTATCAGCTCTTAATATTACCAAAAGAGATGACGGCGGTTGTGGTTTGACTGGTTCAAAGTAGAACGTTCATTTTTCATTGGTTTTATTTTTTGACTAAAATCCGATGATTATTTATTATTTGTATAATTGTTCAAACACCTTTTTACATCATCAGGTTTTATTGCAAATAGGCTTAATTCCATTTTAAATTAGAAGGCCCCCTAAAATCTAGGGGGCCTTGCACTACCAAGTGACTGATCAGGTAACTTTAAAACGCTGCATATATTTAATATTCCCTACAAGAAGCGTTATATATTCTTTTTATAAACATCATGCATCGCAATTCTATCCATGCAACCAAGTAGTGCAGTGACTTGCGTCGTTGACTTCCATTCATTCGCCCTTCTAGATGCCGGTTCAAATCCTCAGCCACACTTATACTATTAAGACAATAATTTCATTCAATCTATTACGATTATTATAATCATACATCAAACTCCATCTCTGGTCACCACATGCATGGTATCGACAATCAATGACGTACAACTCTGCTTTATCTGCATGTAGGTTTCTAGACTTTAAAACCGCCGCCATTTGTAAACTTAACGGTTACTTACAAACAAACATAGACCTTTATAGCAATTATACCTAAATATCTACACACAAAGCCTCCTTCTTGCGAGTGTTAAGCATCATCACCACAATGCATTGCGCATTTTTTTGTGCCGTTTTACACAATTATTTTTTTTAGCACTATAAACAAAAGTAAATAGCAAAAAACTGATGTCATGTTGTGCTCGTGCCGCCCCCTTCCAGTTGCACATTTTCCCATTCAAAAAATACCATTTTTTAGTACTATTAGTATTCATCACATCTACTGTATGTAAGATATACTTCTTTACATTGAAAGTTTGTATCTACCTCTAGTTTCAAATCTAGTTACCACATCTAATTATTTTTATTAAAATTCATAGGTCAAGCAGACACTGACGTTTTGCAGGCTTAAGATTTTTCAACATCTACTACATGTAGCATCTACTAACTTCAATGTATACTGTATGTAGCATATACTTCTAATCTATCATATGGTATATTTTAATGTTCCACAGCTGCCAACCTTCACCAAACCGTTAAATGATGTATTTTGTTTATATTCAAACAGTTTGTTCGATGCTGGTATAGTTTTTAGTTACCTATATTTTATACTGATCCTTGTAGTATCTAGTTACTTTTTCAATCTAGTTACTTTTATGTTACATCTGGTTACAAATCTAGTTACGGGTGGCGCCCGTAACTAGATTTGTAACTCAACGCGCGACTCAACACGCCCGGTCAAGCACACGTACTGTGAACGGGTCGACTGGGCCGAGGATAGCGCGCGAAGTGCTATAGGAAAATAAGGTCAAGTTAGGTAAGATAATGTGGTGAAGATAAGGACAGGTGTGGGGAAGAACGTAGGGTAAGTATCGATATTGGGGATAAAAGGGATAAATAGGGATTATGGGGATAAGTACGGCTAATAGGTCTAAGTTGGTGCAATTGGGTTAAGTGGGTATAATAGGGGCAATCGTGGCAAAGTTTGTATAAGTAACGATGAGGGGAATAGCAGAAGGTAGGAGAAGGGGAAACCGGAGAAATATATTTATTATAGAAATATAGTTGCCGGCCGCTGATTCTGTAGCCTAGACCTTCTCTCAGTTCGTTTTAATTCGTACGCCACGCTGTCATTTGTGGGGTCTATTAACAATAGTTTATACTTTTTATGTACATTGTACACATGAAACATATTTTGCAAGTATATTTGCAAAATCAATACAACTTACACCATCTATCCACATCATATACAGTTAATCAAACGTTTTTCTTATACATATATCTTTCGCATTTACGAAGACCCCTAAACTTTAGGGGGGCTTCTTAAATTACGAAATTAACAACTACCGACATCTCACACCCTTACATGCTGCACTGGTAAACAACCTTAGAAATTGTAGATTATCTGCCTTACCGAACCAATCCTAAGTCGAATATACTTATGAAGATGGAACAAATATACTTATTTTCAACCTTAAAATTATATATTTTAATATTTTACAGCAGTCTCACTTCAACAAAATTGTCAGATGACGTCATTTGGACTTTTATTCAAACTTTTTGCACGGTTCTTGTATATTTCTTACACTTATTTTTTACTGAACTATATAGTTACTTTTATATTTGGGGTGGGGCGTAACCAGGGGCTTTGGACCATACCATGTGCTTTTTTGTATAACATGTGGTTTTTGTTTAGAAATCTCTCGATGACATGTCTTTTTATTTACATCAGGACCGGGGATCATCTTGGATTTCACAACATATACGTTCTACTGCGTAATATTTGCCAGTATTGCATCATACCAAAACATACCTCAAACAACAAAATTTTTAAAATCCCATCATCTAATTGAAATGCAAGTGTGTACACACTTTACGTAAATCACCTGATGACGACAGGACCTGACATGCGCTCGGAGGGTACAAATGGTTACTCATCGTCTACGAGGGGACACTGAGTTTGTAAAGGTCCTAGAACTTTCATCTGCTGCATGTAGCCTATACTTATTTCAACAACTACTGTACGTAGCATATACTTCTTTAAACCATCATAGTCACAATTCAACAAAATTGTTAACTGATGTCATTTTGTTTTCATTCAAGAAACTTTTGTACGTCTCTGGTATTTATTTTTTGTCAATTATTTTTTATATCTAGTTACTTTTTCAAATCTAGTTACTTTTATTTTAAATCTGTTTACAAAT
>WYDF02299932.1:0-15659 GCA_009867245.2 Adranes taylori
TAATTAATCTTATTTGTTTTAATCTTGTTTCGTTTTACAACGTTTAAACCACTTCTAAATTTAGATATTGCAATAAATATGTAATTATATAACAGTTAATATAGAAATATACCGTCAGTTTACGAGTATCCCTTGTGTTCGATCCCCGAATTTTGGCGGATTAGTTGTAGAGGAAATTGATTTTTTGATGGGTTGACTCCAACGGAAATGGGTTTTGTTGGTGACTCGGGTCTAGATGAAATGAATTTCTTGACATAGGATCAATATAATGAATTCGTTTGCGATAAGATCACATTAAAAAGACTGCACCACTTAAATTATGCTTTCAGTATAAGTAAATCATGTGATTTCTGCTCAAATTATATTTTATGCGCTTCAATAGACGTCACATTATTTTACAATAATCTTATTTAATATTAAATTAACTAGTTTAAACTGATAATATAACTTACTTTCATGGCGTACGTAGAGACGTAAAATTTAACTAACCATTATTACTTTTATTCCACAAATTATAGAATTTTCATTGAAAATCCACAACAACCTAATATCACTAAATTGTGAATTAATGAAGCTGTGAAAATATCTCGCAGTCATTGAAAAAATGACTGAAACGCTAAATTTAAAAAAGCAAGGGCTAGTACACAGTCTAACATTGGATATCTTATAAATATAGCAGCGGAAGTCGAGTCGGTAACCATCTCAGATGGATTATATACGTTTCCTGGGAAGCCACCAGCCAGAACAATACCTTAGTAATAATCTTACTTACATTAACCGCCGCGCCGTCACCTCATAAATTAAATAATAAATTGTAGTCTGTTAACAAAGACAGAGTAAATGTTCCTAAACTCATTTAAAATTTTATTCTTCTACGATATAATACAATTTTTATCGTCCGCTACATTACTATTATTGTTATTGTTCGCTGTACCGGTACTAGATGAAGCATTACTTTTCTTCGTTGGTGAAGTACGCCGATGGGCATGTTTGCTGCTTCTGCTTCCTCGAGGAGTACTATGTAGCTGTGTTTGTTGTTGACTGTGTTGTTGACCTAAGCGTCCATAAGCTAAAGCATCATTAGGAACGTATGAAATACGAACGCCGCCATAATAAGCGCGACGTGGGGGTAAGCGATAGTATTCTAAATCATCACTTGATGAACTAGATGAACATGTTGAACAATAACTTGATGCATCATCCAAATCGTCTTCAGGTGTTGATGGTGTGCGACTTGTACCTAAATAATACAAGAACACTCAGGAATCTCATTAATCTAAAAGTTATTACTTGTGCAAGTACCTGGTGTGCTCGCCATTTGCGAATCAGATGTAGTTTTCCGTGGTCTTTGGCGTCTCTCTAATGTTTCCAAATGCCTCGATCGACCGGCATAGCTTTTGCTTCTTGGAAATCTTTTTGAATCCATTGTAGCATTATCAGCTTCGTCTCCTACAGAAAAGAAATAATTATCTGTTGCTTGATCTATATGACATAAAAACAAAATTTTGTAATTTTCTTCTAGCAATCTTATTTTCGATAGTATTAAAAAACTAAAGTAATTTTTTGTTGCATAAGTAACATATTTAAATTTACCGTCAATATTTATATAATGCACCGTTTCGTAACTGCGCAGGCTTCATCATTATTTTTGTACAAGTACATACGGACTTGTATTTTTTCCATCGAATCGTTTCAAATTTATATTCTAAATTCAACCATGTATGATTAAAAACCATTTCTAACAGTTTTTGTTGATTTCAACATGGATTTTAGTTTTAGAGCCGGCCCTCGATTAGTCCCAGTTGCGATATATTTAGTTGAGTAGGATAAAAAACCCAAAAAATGTTAATCAAAATGATTTACCTAATTTGTGGGAAGCTAGATCTTGACAAAAAAAAATTTGAAGGCACTAAAACATATTCTTTTACCTGTACTAGATTGGTATTTTCATGTACCAAAATGTCAGAGAAAGTTGTAAAGTTTTTTTTTATCAAGCACAAATTTCCTAAAAATTAAGTATGTCATTTTGGTTAAAATGTTTTGAATTTCTTTTTTATCCTACTAAACTAAATATATCGCAACAAAACTAATCGAGGCAGGTCCGGCTCTAAAACTAAGAATCATGTTGAATCAACATAGCCAAATAGTTTTTAATCATACAGGCTTGTATTTAGAACACAATTTTGAAACGATTCAATGAAAACAAAGTCCAGGTACGTATTTAAAAAATTTTTTGATGATGTTTGTGAAGTTGAAGGTAAATTTAAGTATGTTACTTATGCAACAAAAAGTACTTGAAGTTTTTAAAGTTTTTTATTATCGGAAATAAGACTGCTAGAGTAAATTTTAAAGAATTACAAAATTTTGTTTTTTGTAAATGTTTTTGTCTACATTTTCCCCCATTTAAACGTTTCTCTATCTTTTCTACTTTAGGAGATAGCAATACTGTATGCATTAGAAAGTGTACCCTGTATCTTGGGAAGTAATAATCTTCATGGAAAAAAATATATAACAAGCATTCATAGTAAACTTTAGTTGTAATAAACTCACTCTCAAATGCTTCATTATCGCCCTGAAATCTAACACTAAGAGATCCCTTTCCACTCTTTTTCGAGACGAATCCGGACTTTTTCGAATGGGTCGGTGAGCAGGGTGTGGCTGCATTTGAACTACTCGCTGTCGGCGATGATATGCCCGGCGTTGATGAGCCTGGAGTTGAAGTCATTGCTGGCGATGGAGTTTCCAAGGAATCAACATCTGGAGATCGGATATCTTTTTTTTGTTCATATGTTTTAGGTGTATGTTTTCCACTTTTTGTACTATGCTGTAAGAATTAAAATTAAAATTAAATTGTCGGAATTTTTGTACGAGGAAGAGTCAGTATTTATCCTCAATGCAGCTATAACTTTTATTTCAATAAAATTACAAAACTTGTAATAACATCATTTTTCAACATACTCCCCCTGGTTTTCAACGCACTTCTTCCAAGCTTCTTTATGCGCACAGAAAAAATTTTTTTTTGGTTTAGCAATAAGCCACGCATGCACAACTTCTTTCAGTTCTTGGTCGGAGGTGAATTGACGGCCTTTTAATGCCTCTTTGAGTGGACCAAATAGGTAATAGTCCGAAGGAGCGAGGTCAGGACTATGCGAAGGGTGAGGCAGTACCTCAAACTTAATCTTTCGGAGGTTTTAAAAAGTATGAGCAGCAGTGTGCGGATGAGCATTATTAGGCAAGAAAACAATGCTTTTAGACAGTTTTCCTCTGCGATTGCTTCTAATTTTAGATTTCAGCCTGTCAATAAGCATCTCACTGTAACGAGCACTGTTTATTGTTGTACCTCTTTTCTGATAATGTTCCAGGAGTGGGCATTAATCTCAAAAAAATTTTAACATCAATTTTCCTGCTGACGGTTGGCGTTTTAACTTTTTTTTGGTAGGCGATTGTGGATGTTTCCATTCCATACTCTGCCATTTATTCTCCGGCTCGTAATAGTGGACCCATGTTTTATCACTAGCGATGATTCTGTACAAGAATGCATCACCTTCATTATTATAGCGAGCCAAATTTTATTGGCTAGTCTCCAAGCGCTTTTGTTTATGCAGCGTTGTGAGTTGTTTTGGGATCCATCTTGCTCAAACTTTATGAAAGTTAAGTTTATTGTGGATTATTTCATAGGCAGAACCATGACTAATTTGCAGAGCAATTGCCACTTCATTAATAGTTATTCGTCTGTCTTTTAAATCCATGACACGTACGCGCTCAATGTTGCCTTCAGTTGTGGAAGTAGACGGCCGTTCGAATCCTTCTTCATGTGTTACACTTGTGCGACCATTCTTTGTTTTTTAAATCCAATCATAGACACTCCGTTGTGACAAAGCACTGTTTCCATATTGTGTTAAAAGTTTTCGATGGATTTCGGCACCTGACACATCTTCAGACCACAAAAAACCAATTGATGAACACTGCTCTATTTTGGTGGAAATGGAAAGTGGAGCGGCCTTGTTTAATGTGCAGACACATTGCGGATAAATACTGACTCTCCCTTGTATATTGAGATAATGAGACTGGGCGATATGAAGAAAAAGTCTTTGAATATAAATACGTATTCTACAGTGCTTTTAAATGCAGTTACATTAAAGCTTTTAACACACAGTATATTATATCGGAAATAAATGAATTTGAAAAAAACGATTTTAATCAAAAAAGATTCTTTCCGCATCTTACATCGCTCGGCACGTTCAACCAATGCTGTCATCGGTTTGTTATGTCATTTTGTGGAATCATCGCAGGAACTGTCTTGTCATAGCTTCTTAGACTTGTCTAACATTGTTATAAAATGTTACTTTCATAGCGAATGTGATTTTCGAGAATAGGAATATAAATCAGACGCATATATGGAGATTATTGAATCACAGATACTTGTTTCTACATCAAAAATTCACGAATCGATTTGCTCAGGGTGAGTCATGTTGGATGGCGTGCAACAAAAAACAACTATTCGGAGCTCGATATACGAAACTCAATAGAAAGATTTTCTACCGTAATACCCAGATAATATGCAGCAGGAACATTATGATGTCGAACGGCATCAAAAAGACTTCAAAATGACTTGAAATAACTTCAAATCACAATTTTCTTCTCACGCGACGCCTGAAAATCTTTTCGACTGGAGAGCTTGGAGATTTCTTTGAAACAGGTTGGCATTTTGTTTGAAGATATCTCACTTGAAGTATCAGGTATCATCATTAGTTAGAATAGACTGAACAGGCTGTTTTAATAAGGTCAGTGGAAAGCTCAAAGCAGACAATTTTTTCGTCTTCATTTACACAGTCGTCTAAATCCTTTGTCAGAATTCCATGCATCACGTTTTACATTGTCTGTGGCTTCCATCTTATAATCGAATTTATATTGTACGGCAATTATTTACGATCATAAGTGATCATCATCAATTGTTTTGATCAATTCAAATGTTTTAGTAAAAGTTTTAATTCCAGGCATCTAAAACCATGAAAACCAGAATTTTTTTTCATGATCCGACTGTATTTTACTTGCGATTCGAGTAAAAAACTAAATAATATATTGGTTATAAAAAGAATTAAAATATTTTTCTGCGCACCTTAGAATTCTTGGACGGATATATTGGTTGATTCTGAAGATTTTCTGATGTTTTTTCTTCTGTAGAATTAGTTTCTCGTTCAGCTTCCTTATTGCTATCATCTTCTGCAAACAAATGTAAATTTCAATGCAGTGAAATATTTATAAACTAAAAAATTATAATAGCATATTATCCTTGATAAGGACTGTTTGAAATTCGAATGTTTACACCCCATTTTGAATTAGTACTGTTCTTTAATCTATCATAACAAAATGAACTCTTCTGACGTTTAAAGAATTTTTAACAAAAAAAAGTTATAATAATAATAACAACCTTTATTGACATCGATAAGTTTACAACATAAAAGAGATATTAACAATTATCTACGTTAATTAAACAATAATATCCATATAAAATTAAAACACAATTCTGTTAGATGTGTAGTGAAATGAAATAATATGCGGATCATTTGTCTCCATTGTCTCTTCTTCCAATATCTTTACTTTCCCCTTCTATTGATCTCCCACTATCCTCTCCATTAACTTTACATCTCCCCTGTCATCACATTTCTTTCATACTTTACCATCTTCTTTACCCCTTTTACCGAGAATTTGTTCAAATTAATTTCCTGCAACACAATCTCACTAGGAGTTGACTTATCCACTCCCAAAATTCTTTTCACATTTTAATTGTCATCCTTTTTATCTCCTCTCTCTCCCTTACCGCCCATACTTCGACTCCGTACAATCTTATACTCTCCACACATACTTCAAGAATTCTCAACCTCATTTTTACCAAGTCTCCCAAATTAGTCTTACACACGTTCCTTAATCTCTCTGCCGCTATTCCTGCCTTCTTCACTATCATCTTCACATGTTGAAATTCACTTCCCGTCCGACTCAGCATATATCCTAAATACTTATTCTTTTTCACACACTCAATTACCTTTCCATTCATCTCAAACACACATCCTTCTTACTATCCATCCCCCCTCTTTTGCATACCATCATTTTCGTCTTTTCCACATTTATCTCCAACCTTCTTTTATACATATATCTATTCACTTTCTCTATTTTCTCTTTCATTTTTTCCCTACTACCACTGGTATTAGTAAAAACTAGTATTTTTATAACCGTATTTAAATATATGAACTTCTTTAAAAAGTTTGAAAAGAAAACCTAATGTTTTCGAACAAATTTTGTTTTTATCTAATTAATTGAATGTAATCAACCGACGGACAGATTTGCGTCGTTTATTCACAAGGTTTTATACATGTAGATAGCGAACTCTACGTTTAGAATCGTCGACAAGGCCTCCAGCTAAACAGCATTCGCCTCAACAGTAGGCTGATGAAGTTTCTGGCGCAATGTAAAAGATTTGCTTCTTAGTAGATTACAACTTCTTAAAAACGTTATTATCGCAATGAGTACAATTTATCAGAAGTGTTTTGAAGCAGGTCTCTTGTAGATTCATTGAACAGTACGTAAAATGACGAAACGAGACTCCTAAACGTTTTAAAAAGTCGAAAATTTTCTTAAATAAATGTTCAAATAAATTAACATCCTATTGATGATATGCCAAATTGAGACTAAACATAAAAAATCACACCTCCAGAGGGAAACACGATATATCTTTTGTAGTAACAAAAATCATATAATATTACGTCACGCTGAAATAAAATTGAAAAGTAAAGGTATACATTTATCTCATGAGAGTATTATAAAACGATTAATCGCCCAAAAATTTAAAATCTGGTGATGCCATTCAAGAGTTCATTGATAAACAAATTCAAAGACGTTACAAACAGAGCATTCGTTGACAGTGATTGGAGCAGTGTTATATTTACGGACGAATAATATTTTTTTTGAGCATTTATTGCATTGAAACGTTCTTGGTCTACAAAACTAGATTAGATCAAAAATCTGTTGAACATCCTCTCAAGGTCAATATTTGGAGTTGCTTTTCAAGTTAAAGTTTTGGAAATTTGTATTTATTCTATAACTTGGATGCGTCAAAAAAGGTGAAAATATACCAAACGGTCTTGTCATCTTCGGCGTCTATATGGTACAGTCGAAAAAATACAACTTTAATGTAATCCAACAATTCATGTGAATATCAGGTTTCCAGTAGTGACAAAGATGCCTTTGATGTTTGAGGTGATTGTTGTTTTGAAGTTGACGATATCTTTCAACTTCAAGCTGTTTACATTCAAGTTCAAGAAAAGAATTACTTTGTGAACAGTGGAAATATGGCATTCGCATTAATTAAAAGAAAGTAAAACTCGTTATTTAGGGGTAAAACTCTAGACCCTTTTACAATAATAACAAATTTAAATAATAATACAGAATGACAGGTACGATTTAAAATAGTCTTTGCTTGGTTTGTGGAAGGGGCAAAGCAGTGCGCGCGGTCACCTTAGGTAGATAAGTTCGTGCCATTTTCAATTATCGTCATGTTAAGACTGGAGTATATCGCACATTTGCAGTCGGGGAGTTTATAAAAAATATCGAATCTGTAATAATGTCGCAGCGTGTCTTCCGTATTCGATTTGATGTTGGTCGTCATGGTGTCGTTCCGGACGGGAGAACAATTCGTCGGTTGGACTTGAACCTTCTGTGAAACAGGTGCTGCGCTTAAGCGAAAGTCTACTGGCCGACCAAGGACACCAAGAACACCGGAAAATGTAAATGCAGTCTGAGTCTCAGTACAAACCTCTCCCCAGCGTTACGCCCGTAGGCATACAGCTGCGCTAGGAAAGTTGGATCGAAGTGTTCGAAGAATTTTACACAATTCGCTCCAAATGTATCCGTATAAAATGATGGTGGTACAGGAATTAAGTAGATAAGATTTTGAAACCCATACAAATTTGTGCCCGGAGATTCTTTAGAGCATTGCGCCGCAGCTGCTCATTTCCAACTATCGGACACTGAATAAGCAAAATTTCCGATAGTTTTCAGAAAATAATCCACGGGAAGTGCATCAGTGACCATTTCACAGCCCTAAGGTCACCGTTTGGTGTGCAATATCGCATTTCGGCGGCGTGTGGGGTCCTTAATTTTTTGAAGAGAATGAAGTAACGGTAACAGGCAACCAAGATCGTTATTGTGACATGTTAGAAAATTTTGTACCTCCAAAATTGAACAAGTTAAACGATAATCAGCGAGAAGATCTATATTTACAGCAGGATTGTACTACATCGCATACTACACGTCGTTCACTCGATCGTCCTCAAGAAATGTTCCCGGGTAAAGTTGTGTTTTTAGGGGGTGACCCTGGGTGGCCTCCGCGTTCGTCTGATTTGTCCTCTTGCGATTATTTTCGTTGGGGATGCCTCAAAGCACAAGTTTTTGGACATCGGCTATAATATTTGGAAGAATTAAACTCAGCCATAAGATACGAAATCGCAGCAATTCCGCAAGAGATGATTCGCAGAGCAATGGCGCGCTTTCTTGGAAACCTTCAATCGTGTATCGGTCTTAATTGCCGTCACTTAAGTAATGTAATTTCTAGAACATAACATTTCAAAATGATTTGCTTTTTATTGACAACCCAAATGTGCCTATTATTTTGCCGCACCCGGTATATAAAATTAGGACTAAGTATTCAAAACTTACGCTATTTCAGTTTAGTTTCATAAAAGTCTAAACTACTAACGTTTGTAAGACTCTGTTTTAGTTTTATTAGACTACTATTAAAGATATCCACTGAGAGTGGATACGAAATTTCCTAACCTGGCCATCCGGTACAATATATATACAATTTGAAAAGCAAAATTTTTCAGCAAAAATATTACTGGCACGGCCAGTAAGAACTGGAATCTTAAATTTTTTTAAATACTTCTAGACATTATATAGCATCATAAATCTCTATATATCCCCTACACCTATCTATGTTTCCCCTACTATCTATAAACCCCTACACCTATCCCCATAACCCCCTACACCTAGAAAGTTGAAAATTTGGCAAAGATTTCCCCTCATGACGTAAGCACCCACTAAGAGGGGATTTTTCGAAATTAGACTCCAAAGGGGGTTAAAATTTCAGACTATTTCGGAAACGGTTAAACGTAGAAGCTTGGAATTCGCTGAAAGACTCTTTGTTGAAATCTATTTGACCCTTGTAAGACGAAGTTTTGATTTTCAGTTTTTGAAGGGTTACAAATTAGCTTAGGAAGTAGCAATTTGGCAAAAATATTCTGAGTTAAAATCTATTAGACACATGTAAGATGAATTTTTGATATTCAACTTTTGAAGGGTTAAAACGGGGGTCATATAAAACAAGAATGAAGTTAACCATTTCTCGGACATCAATTAGCTTAGGAAGTTGAAACTTTGCAAGAACATTCTTCGTTAAGAGCAGAACCCTCAAAGATATTAGAGGTAACGATACCATGATGGGGGGAGTCACCTTGTTGCTTACTGGGCAGACTCTTCCAATAATACCGAGGGGAACTGGAGCTGACGCTTAAGGCGTGCATTAAAGCATCTTATCTGTGGCCCTTATAAAAAAGCTACCTCTCAAAGAATATGAGGGTCCATTTACTTGGTGATATTTCCGCTGATAAATTTTCCGAACTTCTTCAAATTGAGGACGGAAAATATCTAAGGAAAATTTGAAAGTAGTATTCTGTGATTTCTTAATAGAAAAATCGGTATATATAGACAGCACTGCATTATCCGCTTCGAAAGCAGTCAAAATAAACGTTCCATAAACTAGAAGGTTAGTCTCCATCGATATGCCACTAGAAAGTCCGTGCTAATTATTAATAATCACATTTTTAGAATTCCACATTAACTGGTGAGATACCAATTTACCGAGAATTCTAGGAATGTGTGATATGCAAAGAAAATTTTAAATTATCCAGAAAGAACTAAGCGACGGCAAGATTGATCTGACGAGTATTACAGAAATCAATTGGCAGAAGAGTGGCCATTTCAAATCCTCGGAATACATTTCCATTTCAAATCTGCGAAGAAGATAGGAAGAGTCATGTGGCGGTATAATGGTATCAAACAAAATCAACAACTTTGTACTGGGCTATGAACCGATTAACGGACGAACAATGTCTTTGAAGCTTAATACGAAGCCCTCTACCCTAAACATCTTGGCAGTATATGCTCCCACTCATGATGCGAATGACGAAGAGATCGAGGAATTTTATCGAACTGTCGAAGTGGCAATAAATAAAATACCGAGGAAAAAAATCCTGATGCCAATGGATGATTTAAAAGCGAAAATCTATTCCACTCCCAACGATGATCATATTCGTACTAGACGAATGGAGAAGTTTGAGACAGGAAAACGCCTCATCTAATTCTGCATCGAAAATACGCTCCAATTACCAACTCGATGTATGGGAACGACAAACGCAGATTATACTCCTGGACATCTCTGATGGACACACGAGGAATAAAATTGGTTACGTCTTCATTACGCAGAGATGGAAATTGTCGGGAAAAAAGCGATCATCAACAGCTGATGTTGGAGTTTGCAGGAAAACTTAAAATCTGTAGGCGAAGATCAATAAAAAGTCTGCCTAGTCTGCCCATAAAAAGTCTTCAACGATGACCAGGTTACAAGTTTAACAGTAACATCATTCGCAAAATTGATCCTCAGCTTGAACTTAACAATAAATAGTGAAGCTATATGGCAGGTTGTTAAAATGTCTCTAGTCACAATTTTAGAAGTTTAGAAGAAACACCAAGTATTTTGGTATTATATTTAAGCCGACACTATGGACTCACAATAAATGCCAACATGACAAAAGTCATAATAGTAGACCGAGATAGCGTAAAACGAGGACAACCTACAAAATTAGGGAATTTTGAAGTCGTCGAAAAACTTGTGCATTTGGGCTCCATGTTCCATAAGTTCGGCTCTTGGGAATTGGAAATTAAAGGGTGAATTGAAATTGCCCGTTAGGCCATGATAAAACTAATAATAATTGGGAAAGATCGAAATATCACTAGGAATACGAAAGCAAGTCTTGTAAACGCCCTAGTTTTTCCCGTTTTTTCTCGTACGCTTTAGAGACCTGGGTGCTGCGATATCTCCATCTTAAATGAGGTCAAACCCGTACACAGGTTGTCATCGATGAATATGAATGAATTTTGTATGTTTTCGGGCACATCTCTCGACATGAGAGCATGGAAAAACTTGTTGTTCAAGCAAAACGGGAAGGGAAAAGGAAACGGGGCCGATCCCCAACTAGGTGGACCGATATTATTTCGAAACAAACAGAAACAAGTTTCACTAAAGCAGCGCGTCACTCGAACGATCGACTGACCTCGAAATTAACGGTTAAACGAATAATACAGAGATTAGAAAATTGTCAACATCCACCGTAGTCACCACACGTCGGTCACGACATTGGACGAAGAAGAAGTGATGTAAATAAATGCCTCTGTAGTTTTTTTACATTTGCCCTATCATCTAAATTGCTGGGATTACTTCTCTCAGTCCCAAACCCTTCCCAGTCCCCAGTCCCAGTTCCTCGGTATATAATGTCAATTTTTGAAGTACTAAATGCAGTTTATGATGAATATAAATATATCAAGTAAATCTTACCATTATCTTTAGATTTTTCACTTGAACTAGATGTATCACTTAGACTTCTCGGATTCCAATCGTCTAAACTAAGATCAGCCAAATGTAACGGCTGTCGACTTCTGTCTTTGGCTGCTAATAATTTTTCTAAATCTGGAGAATGATTTTGCGTACAACGTTCAGAGATAAGACGCTCCAAATTTCGTTCGAGCAAGACTCTGTCTAAACCTGTTAAGATAAAAAATATTTACTAGTATTTTATTTGATTATTCAGATTTGATTATTCAGTGTATTGAAAATGATGAAAATTTTGTTTTGTTTTAATCGTAACTAGTACTAAATGACAAATGGTTTGGTACAATACTTTGAGGCAATATTTTGGACATAAATGTACGTCAATTCTTAAACCATATTAATTGTGGAGAAACAATATCTTTTTTTAAATAGATGATTTGAAAATAGGTGAGTAGGCTATGAGAAAGACTGGACAACTCGGCTACAATGGTGTTGTGCATTTTAAATTACTGTCAGAGGACTAACAAAATCAGCAAATGTAAACAAACTGGTTGATAGATCCCGCTCATATTGCACATCATAACTAAATGTAGTGATGCCATCTTACAGTAGAAAAAATATATATCAAAATTATTTTACACCGGCTTTTGAAATGGGAAATTCCAAATATTTATTTAATAGAAGTAATTGTAAAATACTTCTGAACTTATACCTTTGGTTGGGCTCGGTGTTGTCGCCGATTGTTTGTCTTCTGAATCATTGGGATCTTCGAAAGAAGGTGTAGGCGTTCCCGGTAGGGAGGAAGACTTTTGGCCTGTCGAGGATAGTATATTTTTTGGAGATCTCTGTAGTGCCCGACGACCCATTTTCGGCGAACGTAATTGTGGTGGTGATGTTCTAAAAAAAAACGAAATACACACTTTAATAGTTACAGTTCTAGTCCAACTTGACTTGAGTTTATCTGAAAAAATAGTGCTTAAAACAGAGAATGTACTTGATTGAACATCTACAAGAATTTTCTATTTAGAACTTCAAATCAAAAAAATACTTACCGTCCATATCCACTAGAATTATATGCTAACGTTGTAGGATAAATAGGACTATCTCTATTTAATGGTGGTGAAGGAGGTTTATGTAGAGGAGGTGCATCATCATCATATCCGTCTTGACTACTCGTCGCCAACATATCTCTGTTCATACTTTCCTCATCATCATTTTGATCACAAATACCAGATGGTTCCGTCCATCTATCTGTCATTGTAGTTGTCGTTAACGATAAAGATGGTGATACAGATGATGGTGAACATGTAGTTGGTGGAGAGGAAGACATTGTGCAACGATCTACAATAAACGATTATTTATATAATTATTTTTCTTAAATATTATTACAGTGGTATCTAGATATAACGAACCAATGGGGGCGAGGAGGTGTCCGATATAGCCGAATGTCCGTTATATAAAAATAAATTTTCTGAATAAGCTATTTATTAACTATCAAATTGAAATATATTATAAACGAAAGTTTACATTCTAATTACACTTTAAAATTGCACTTCATTCATCTTGAGATAATATGTCACTACACGTCCATTGAGGAGAGTGGTCAATGTTTGTTTTTGAACTTCCTGGTTTCGGTGTTTGGTTTGAAAAATGTATCAATTATTGTTTGAATTTTTGAAGTTTGTTGTTTCTTAATTATTAACTCTCTAAAATTTGCGAAAGTGCGTGTAATATAATTACATTCCGCTTTCTGCCGAATCATCGATAAATGATATTACATCGTCAAGATGCGATCTGACCATCGATAATTTTATTTTTAGGAGTATTGATTCCTCCACTTTGCTATCTTTTTTTTTACTTTCACTTTCTTTGATCAACACTTCATCTGCTATTTCACTTTCGGTTATAATGTGATACCCAGGGTCATCTTCCTCGGCTACTTCTTGTCCAACATTATTTTGTATAATACTATAGAAATCAGAAACTTCTACTCACTCTAAATCAATTTCTACATTTTGGCTATCAGACAAACTCATCCAACCACTTTCTAAAGTTTCGGCAGATACGTGTATCCAAGCAGTTGCGAAATTAAAAATCGTTGATTTTAAATTATAACATCTCAAATTTTTTAAGGTACGTTGGCCTCTTCTGTCTTCTTCATCTTCTTCAGTCTCCAATACCACCAATATTTCATTTAAAAACATATTCTTATATATTCTTTTTGTGGCCAAAATGATGCCCTGATCCATCGGTTAAATAATAGATGTGGTGTCTTTTCGCAAAAACATACAATTAAATTTGCCATCTTCAGTTCGTAGAATGTTTTCCGAGGGATGTGTGGATGCGTTGTCTAATAGTAACAAACACTTTACGTCTTCTGGTGGTATTGTAAACTATTCCTCTTGAAATTTTCTGATTGCAAGTCCAAATTTTTTAAAAAACCAGTCTTTGAAAACATTAGCAGTGAACCATGCCTTTTTAGAAAAGTAATATGCCACAGTGAGACGATTCATAATTTTTTTAAAACTCTTGGTTTTTGAGACTTGCTAACAATAACAGTGGTCAGTTTACGTAATGCATCGGCATTGGCGCATGGAAGTTCCGAGACTCTCTCTCTGTTGGTTTCTCTTCCAAAAGGTTTTTCATTTTTGACTGCTTGTGTGTTTGCTTGGTAAAGTGCTTGGTAAAGTACACCAAAACAAACCTGATCCACCATCATTATATACAGACCCAGAATAACAGTTCGCTCTTTATTCGTTCTACTAAGTTTTGCGGAAAAGGTTCAATCACTTTTTTAGGTGCACTTGCTGAAAATTCGTTTATTAAGTATTCCATGCATTTATGTATAAATGAATTTATATTCATGTGATCTGCTAATTTAATTGCAGGAGATTTGAGTTCAACTGCCCTAACCGGCACTCCGCAAGAACGCTGTTGCATGTACCACTTCAATAAAACTTCTTCAAGTGAAGTTTCACGTGTCAATTTCATGCGTTTTCTGGAATTTTTATTTGCACTTACATCACGCATTAAAATAAATTTGTTTATTTTTTTTAATGTCCAAAATAGTTTGCTTTCGTATGTCATTTTCTTCTCACATACGAGACACAAATACTAAAGACTCCAACTGTTTTATCATTTCAAATTTTTGATTTAATGTTAAATTAATTCGTTTCCATTTGTCTATATTATGAAAATAGAGTTACGAGAATATATTTAATTTACAATTTAAACAGATTGAATCACTTAAATGCATTCATCCATTTTGAGTAAAGAAAATAAACTGTTTTGCATATAGAAATAAACCATAAACCTTCAGATACATTCTATTCAGCAGTGGGGCAAAGAGCAACTCGGGGGATTCCCCGAGTATGCAGTTTACGATCCCTTACATGCTGTCCGTTGTATCGATGTCCGTTATATGAAGGTATCACTGTACATTAATTGTTTTGTTTTAAATTTCTTTCATATTGCTTTTCCTAGTTTAGTGGTTCAGATATCTCTAGGAGGAAGCTAAAAAAGTTTACGAAGTAGTGATATAATAATATCTATTATTTTTTAATCATGAGGTTTGAATACCCAGACAACATTTATATATCTACTTTGATAGTCTCTGAGAGCTCATAATTATAATAATTTCAGGCATTACTGATAGCCGACATTCGATCGAGTAAACAAGCAAATAACACTAATAACGGAATATATAAAAAAAAAAACAAGATAGCAACAAATATTTAGTACTAGTTTGACAAGGAAAGTGATTCTAATTTAATAGTGATAGTGAAGAATTAGTTGCAAATAAACAGGTACGCGTCTTGATCGTTAAATTGCCATTAAGAAATAATAACGAAATAAAATAATTTGGTTTATTGTTCTCTAACATTTATAACTTCATATGTATGCTCGAATCGCGATTTGTTAGGTAAACTTACATTTGAGCTGCAGACATCACGTACACTATACTCTGTTTATTTTTAAGTTAAGAAATTCAACAACCAAT
>WYDF02299943.1:0-15659 GCA_009867245.2 Adranes taylori
AGAAGCTTTGCCAATTTTTTCAGCACTTTGGAGACAAGACAATAATTCACCTTCATAACTCCCATCCTTTCGTTTTCTCTTCATATAAAGTTCCCTTTCATTTACAATTTGCTTATAACAACCTAGAAGCCAACATTTTCCATAATCCTTAAATCTGAATTTTTCCTCTCTTTTCCACTTTATTTTCCTTCAAATAATTCTCTTTTTCTGTAGCTCCATTTATATTTCTTTGCATATTTTAATCTTTCCTTAGCATAGGTACACAATCCTTACTGATACTCACCATCCTTGTAACTTTACCACACAAACCTTTATTTCTCAGCCAACAATCTCTGTTTTTCATTCTATTCCATCCTCGTAAACTCGTACATTTCCTTTCGGTTACCTTCCATTTTAATTACATACTCCATATTCTTTCTTTTCTTTCATCCTTTATATCCATCATTTGTTACATCGTTCATCACTTCCTCGCTTGAATCCAGTACTCATCTTTTTCATATTTACACTACTATACTGCTTTTATTACTCATTTGTCTTTTATTGTTAGTCTTTCTCATTTCAACTCTCTTTGATTCAACCCCAGATTTGAATAAAATCTACTACACAGTAGGTGAGTTTTTGCTGTCAAATATCGAAATATCTAAGCTAGATCTTGATACAATGACGAAAATGCATCATTTTGAATTTTATCAAAAAAGTTTCCATCGTTACAGGATGTTTAAAAAACAAAAATTAGTTTTGGTGTAATGTGATTTGGTGAAATCAGTTTTGGTGTAATGGAGACCTTTCAAACTAAGGTTTAATGAACATTTCAGAAGCATTAAACTTGGTTCAGATGATTTTCGTTTCGCTACTCATGTTAATCATAATTTTAATAGAAATATTTTTTTAAAAATTTTGCATTTTTAGAATAAAGCATTAAAGTTAAATATTGTAGAATCTTTAGAAATTTTAGCTTTTTAAAAGAAAAACTCGGGCCTCAATTTAACTGAAAAATATTAATTTAAACGGAAAATTAATTTATATTTAATTATTAATGAATGTATTTTTTGGGGCGTATGTAAGTTCTTAGACGAAAACAAGTAGAATCAAAAGAGATATGGTAATTCCTAGATGCGGATACATAAATTCCTAGACGAGAAGGGTTGAGGGTATAAATGCATGTAAATGAAATTTTAAGTGGAGTGGTGTCAAATATTTATGGTACTTATACGCAAAAATCTTGAGTAGCAAAATAGTATGTAAATATTTTATTCACGACTTAAAATAATTAAGGAAAAGAATAAACATAAACAGAAAAAAAAAATATTAAAAAATAGAAAAAACAAAAAAAGATAAAATTAAAAAATCATGAAAAAAAGAACATGCAAATATTTTATTGACGACTTAAAATTCTTAAGGAAAACAAAAAACGTAAAAAGTCAAATATTAAAAATATAAAAAAATAGAAAAATCAAAACAAAGTTAAAAATAGAAAACCATGAGAAAATAACATTATGCAAATATTTTATTGACGACTTTTTATTAAGGAAAAGAAAAAACGTAATAAGACAAAGAAAACATTAAAAAATATAAAAAACAAGAAAAAAGTGAAAAATGGAAAATCATGAAAAAAACATTTAAGCACACCCGTCTTACAAAGATTGCCAGTCCTAAGCCTGGATAAAGTGCGAATGGATGTTTCATTTAACATGATGGACTACCTGTTTCGATAGTAAATAATAAGTAATGAAGCCAACGGAGTGTGTATTAGCTAAAGAAAGTTACTACAAAACTGTTAAAATTATTGGTATTGGTAATGTTTGAGTGAGCGTGTTATTTCAAAACATTGTGTCCTCACAAAAATATGTGTTCGCATTCTAGATGTGGTCCGTTAGTACGGAAATACTTAATTTAAATATTTTATGATATTTGATAAAAAATATTGCGCAGTTTGTATTATATGCTAAATTCAAAAGAGATTTTGCTACTAAATTACTTTAACCAACCAACTAAACAATCTTATACGATTTCAAATATCGCCAGTATATTTGTTTAAATTTTATCAAGTTTTAAGTGTCTCGCGTCTACAAAATAATATATTTTTCACTTTTTATTTACTATTTCACTATTGCGTCTATAGAATATTTACACAATATATTTATACACCGTATATACTTACTAAATACGTGTACGTTATACTTCTAACTATAAGTAACAATAAGCCAAGTTAGTAAATAAAATACATACATATTTCACACTTAAATGATACTGTTCGTATACTTGGCGCAATTGAGGATTCATGAAATAGGGTATTGGGTAAATATAATCACTAAATTGTACGGGAGTTCTATGCATAAAGGGGACAAATTGAATGTAATATGTTTAAATTAAATGCTGGGTCGGTGGACTGAGTCGGAAATTGAATATGTATAATTTCAATGTGGCAAAAGAAACAATGGCAACATTTATTATTTCTATTTTTATTATTCACATACGTTCAAAATTACTTTGTAAATTACACAGGGCCGGTCCGTGGATTCAGCGAAAGGAGCAGATTCTTGGAACGGCAAAGAGCGAATAGTAGGAGCGGCACAGATATATCCCGGGCGGCAAATCCAAAATCAATCAGCATGCTAGAAAATTGAAAATACTGCTGCGGGGGAGGGGGGGGGGGACTAGCCCAAAATGAGGTTCCTGAATCCAAAAAAGTGGGGCTGAGATATTCAAATTGAATAAATTAATTAAAAATATACAGATGGAATTACTTTAAGAAGTATAACTCTTTGTTATAATTAAGTGAGTTAATTATATCGAAAATTGCTTATTCGCGTTTAGTATGTTCAATTTGGCATAAAAAAGCGAGGTAAGGGTAGATGCGCATTTCTGGCATAGGTGATAGCCTTCAATAGTTCTATATGATTTTACATCGCATGATTGCATTCGATAATGAAAGTCAACGATCCACTCAGTGCATATCTCGGCTAGAAATCCAATTTGAAAATCATTTAGATGAATGTATGTACGTATGATTGTATGCCTATATATTACTAAAGCGATCTTATGAAATGAAATGAAGTTATACGAAGCAACCAACGATGAGACAAACTATTAGGGTTGAAATTCATCCAAATTGAAATAATTAACTCACTTAATTATAACAAAGAGTTATACTTCTTAAAGTAATACATCTATATATTCTTAAATGGCTGTTTCTTGATTCATAATAAGGGCAATATTAAATAAAACTCTAGTTTCTAATTTTTATTTAATTTTTGCAACTGATCTCTTCTACTTATATTGTCTTAAGCATCATCAGGCAACTACAAAGCTATACATTTATTTAATATTATAATATTAAGTTAAATTAAATAATATTAAATAAATGTATATCTGTGTAGTTGCCTGATGATGTCAACAACAATATAAGGCGAAACGGTTACAAAAATAAAATTTAAAATAAGGAAGTACTAAGAAATTTTATATATTCTTAATTAAAAACCTGCAGTTTAGCGCGTCTGCTGATAGTAGAGATGATCTAGAGCTGTTAATTGCAAAATAGGTGAATTAATTATTTAAATCCTTAAATTGTAATAACTCCTAATTGTTTTGATGAGTTTCCACCCTAATAGTTCGCCTCATCATTGGTTACTTGTATAGGCATACAATCATACGTACGTACATTTATATAAATGATTTTGAAATTGGTTTGCTAGTCGAGGTGGTGCACTGATCGGAGCCTAGTAGTTTAAAAATGCTTTTGTTTTTGTATCAAACAATTGTCTTATAAAATAAATACTGGACAATATGCAGGTTGTTTTTAGTTTTATAAACCTTTTGACCCGTAGTAAACTTACTCAGTTGCACAGGACGGCGTTTGTGGTGAGTGCGGTCCACGCAGGATACAAGCTCTGACGAGGTGACAGAAAATTGCCGGTTTTGTATTAATGCGCCTTTTAGTTACATAAACTAACATGACAAATAATTGTCATTGGCTTTAAATAATCTAATTGCTACTCACAGCAAATTGCAGCTAAACATGTGATGCTGTAATGATCTATAGCCTCACAGCATAATGATTTACAGTTTTATTATATTATTCGGCTATGTATTATTATAGTATTAATGGGGAGGGAGTCTGTCTCGTTTCTTTTGAACTGTATTGATGCTTAAGTAAACAAATATAATAATGATAACAAACCGAAAATATATAATCACCGAAAAATAATAAACTAGATTACAGCGCTCAGACATAGAGGAATAAGGACGTAAAGAAGAAGAAAAAGCAGATGAAGAGGAAACTAATAGTAATATTTTGTTTTCTGGCTTCTCTCATTAGCCTTTCCCTCTGTCAGATAATCTGAATTGATTTAATTAATAGATGAAGTGAAGTGTTCCAAAACAAAGACGGACCATTTGTTGCAGTTAAGAGACAAGAGTTTAAGACGAAGGGTGCTATCCAATAATTGACGTGTGATTGGTTGAATATCAGTCAGCTAAATGGCGAGAAAATTCTGCAAACTTGGATGGCATACTCAACTACAAACCAAATTCTGTACTATTTTTGTTGTACACTGTTTGGCACAGATGCAAGTGTGAGTAATACTTCTTAATTTGTAACTGGTCTTAAAGCGGAAACTTGTGGAAACTTAGTCCGGAAATTTAGTGGAAACTTAGTCCGAAAGTTCCTAACCCTGAAACGTCAAAACAACATGAAGCTTGTTTACTTCTGGATGGAATAACTCTAATTTCCAATAGAACAATTGGTCAAGTTAGGCAGACAGCTGCTGAAACAGAAAAAGCAATTCAGGAGATCTTTTGAAAAAGGAGATCTTGAATGCTCTGATAAGCATTTCACAAGTACTAATCTGATAAATAAGATACAATTTGCTGCAATGGGTACTGCTATTTCTTCATGAAAGAATATGCCGAAGTTTGTAAATGATAAGAAGACGGCTAGAGGAGATGCTAAGTTTTTGTCCAATCAGTATGAAATTTATGCAGTGTCTTGGAGAGACACCAAAGACAACGTAACTATGCTTTCAATTGTCATGGAGATGAAATGACAAAAGTATTGATCTGTCGGATGTATATGATATTGACCAGAAGTAAGGATTGGTGAAGGAAAGTATTTTATTCTTTGTTGCTGAAGCAGTTGCAAACTCATGGATTGTTTCCAATGAAATCAAAGGAAGACATGGAAAAGAGCGAAAAATGTTGCTAGATTTTCTTGTTCGTAATCAACAATATGGCAGACCATCCGAATCATCAAGTGTATTGAACGTAATCCTTCTTTCAGTAGAAGGACCAAACAAAAAAACAATGAGGTAACTGCACTTAGAAGAAGAAAGAGACAAGGACCAATACCGTTTGCGTGGCCTGTGACGTTCCTCAATGTAAAAAATTATTCACTTCTTATCATACACATGTTACTGTCTTTACAACATGTTATCTTATGTTTTGCAAAGAAAAATAAATATTTTGCAACTAGTACTTGCATGAGTTAAAACACCAGTGGGAAATTTATGTCCCATTATACTCACCCGGTGAGACAATATGTTCCACATTTCTTTCCCACTCAGACATATTTGTCCCACGGCCCTCACAAGCTTCTCTTAGGTGAGTAGACTTAAAAATTGCTATGTTTGCTTCATTTTGCTTCTATTTACTTAAATACGCAGGAAAAGGTTTGAAAATCTTTGAAAAATAAATTGGAGCGCAAGAGTTAAAGAAGTGAAATTCAAATTATGAAACAATCTGTATGAGGAAAAACTAAGTTCATTTGAATATGTTTGCTTATTAAATAAGCAGGTGAATGCGAAAATTTATAAATATTAAAGAAATTGTTTACAAACCCTAGATTAGATCAGGGATGGACTGATTTATTAATAGATGGAAATTTAGTTATTTTTTCGACGTAAAAAAAAATTGAAAAAATCAATGTAATAGTAAGAAAATAAAAAAAATTTCATACAACTTTAATTGGTCATTTTACTAATTTTGGTAATCCGTACAAACTTTTAAGTTTATTAAGGTAAAAAGCAAATGAACTGATGCATTGAATTTGAAGACATTTTAGCAGATAAAAAAATTATCATGATACGTATATCAAATCATTTAAATTTATTATACGAATTTCAATTTTTACAACAAACTTTTCGCGTAGAAATTACGTCATCCCTAATGGAAGCATTACACTATATTACTAAAAATAATTAAAAACAAACATTTCCTAACACAAACGCGTAAAGTTATTTAACTTATGAATTTTATAATTTGTTTTGAAATACATTGATATGCATTTTTCATGTGTGACATTCTTAGATGACAATATTCTAAGCATAATTATTGGTTTGAACTTAAGTACTTACATCATACATTTGTATTTTATTACATTTTGTAGGTAAATAAAATATTTGAGTAAATGTGCTAATCACACGGTAATTTTATTCCTGACAAATCGCTTTTATGAACAAACCTTTTTCATAATTTTTTGAAAAAACCAACAGGAACGTAGTGATATGCCATTGTGTAAAAGTGAAATTTTTGAATTTCAATGAAATGATGGAAATTTGAAAAAAATCATCAAAGTGTCATTCATTTGGACGACAAAACAATAAATAATTAGAAAGCTACAAGTTTTCCAGTTTTCGAGAAATATTGGAAACATGGTGAATCTAAAAGGTCCAACTATCGTAAATTTTTGTCGACATGTTTGATAGTGCTATGGTTAGACAAGGTGTTATTTTGAAATAATCTTTATATGGTGAAAATAGAGTGAATTGGAGAATGTGTCCTTTCCATGACTTTTATTGAGAATTTTGTTTCATGCGGCACATAATTGAAAAGATTATTTGAGGACGTTTCGAAAACGTATTGAACAAAAAGTGTATGACTCTTGGTTTTTGAGTTTTGAATTTTTTTAAGATTTTTTGAAAATTTCATTTCACGGCAAAAGTCGTTAATTTTATTATAATTTCTACAGGACCTTTTAGACATTTCTATTCACTGCCTTTGAATAGATATACCATCATGATATGTTATGCAAGACACATATCACGGTGCTATCTCTACTCCGAACCTCTATATTGTTCTGCTACGAATCACTACATTGTTTCTAAATAAAGTTTTTTACGCTTTTGTTCCATAAAAGCAAGTCACTAAAAATGTAGGCCCGCTGGCTTTATGCATTTAGGCTAATATTGTATTTGATTTACTCCTATATTGCAATTGACGTGGAAAGTATAACAGATGGGCACATTTTGTAAACATACAATGGTACAATATTAGTTTTCGGCAAAATTTATACTACACAGAAAGTTTTAAAGGATTTGGGCTCAAAACAGTGAAGGGTTCAAGTATTTGGTTTACGCCTATTTTAATTTTTTTTTAGAGTTTGCTAATATTTAAATAATTTAAACATGGAAAGCATCGTTTCACGCGTTTCTGTAAAGAGCAACAATCGTACTATTTTTTAATTCTACGTTGTGTGTGATGGAGTCTTGACAGCAAAAATCATTAATTTGGGCCCTTTGGGTTTATTTTGGACTGGAACGCGCACGGAGACACAGCCTAAAAATGACAGACATTATATCGGCTGTTAACGAAAAACTCGATCGTATTATACTAATTTGGGGATACTAACCGATTTTCTAAATTTTTGACTTTGTTCTTGTTGTAAAAGTATGTAACTTGATTGAAAATTCGATGTATAATAAGCATTTATCAATGACCGTTTAATGAACTTGGTCCAAGTTGACTTTCGCTTTTTCTTTTTCTTCAGAAAGTACGAATAGAATTGTTGAATCGTAAACAGAATTGTTACCGATTCTAGCCTACAAAACTTGTAAATATATAAAATGGAATTTTGTAAAAAATTCAAAAGTTAATAATTCTAAATCGTAGAATTGTCGTTCATCATTTTTTTTTTTTTGAAAAGGTATATATTGGCCTTTCCAACAGTGGTAATCGCCGGTACTCCCGAGCTTTCCGTATACTCGAAAAAAATACGGAAATTGGAGGTGAAAATTGTGCAATTTTCACATGTCTTCTCTAGCGCATCCCATTCGGGGCCCTCATTATCAACTCGAAATGTAGCGTATATGATGACAAGCGAATTCTCCCTCTATGAGCCTAGCTTGAATTTTGTAACTTTATAGAGGACGTGAGAAACTGAAGGAATTCCTTACCATGTGAAATATAATGAGTTATCAAATTTTATTTTTTTACCAAAATATGAAATCTTTTGAAATTTTGATAATTTTATTTATTTTCTTTAATATATTTTCAATTTCATGGAATTTTTGAAATTTCTCTAAATCTACACAAAATTTCAGAATTTCATATTTTGCTAAATTTCACTTTCATATTTTGCAACATTTCAGTTGGCCTTGTTAGTTTTTTGGATAATTTTTTCAAATAAGAAATGTAAACAAATAAATCATCTATCAAATTCCGGAAACAATATATTTTTAATATTGTCGAGCGAGCTGTCATTTTACTTTAAAAATCCAAACTAGCACCCGTCCTGTTTCAAGCTATAGTTGACGGGCTGCACGCTTTTACGGGTTTAGTACCTATATAATAATATGATAAGTATGGGTCATTTTCTGGGTCACCCACAATCTCGAAGAAATTTGCCAAAAATATCCCCATTTTTTTACATAAAGAAAAACATGTTCTTAACACGTTTTTCATTTGGATTTGTTAAAAAATTAATTTGTGATACTGCATTTATTATTATTTTTTAATTACTCATAGTGAACATATTTTTTATCTAGATTGGTATAATATGGAACTCTGTTTCGAAACAGCTTGTTTGGAGCTTTATTTTTAAGCAATTCAATGGAGTTTTTATGAGAAGAGTGTATCAAACTCTAGAGGTACAGTCGATTCCGTTTGGCGGTTAATCGGGACAGCCGTTTATTATGAACAAATTCTAAGGAACGGAAACAAAACTGGGGAAATAACATATATTTACTCCGCTTTT
This sequence comes from Adranes taylori, assembly GCA_009867245.2. Taxonomy (NCBI): domain Eukaryota; kingdom Metazoa; phylum Arthropoda; class Insecta; order Coleoptera; family Staphylinidae; genus Adranes; species Adranes taylori. The sequence continues at coordinate 8,969 of WYDF02299943.1, forward strand.
CCGGGACAATATTCCGTTTAATCAGAACAGTAATCGTGTCACAGCCCGTCAATGGCGCCGGGGATTCACACGTGAACATTTAGCGCTAGAGAGTGTGAATTCCTGTGGCGCCGGAGATTCACGCGTGAATACATATGTAGCGCTGGATTGGGGGTTCTATTTGACATCATTGTGAATAAGCGTATGGTCGAGTTAAAGTAAATTCAGTTACTAAAGTGTGAAATGAGAATAAGTGTAAATAAAATTAAACTAAACTAAAGTGTAAAGTGAGTTACTGATATAACTCTTACTCATGCCAAGAAATAATTTGACACTTGAAAATAAAATTAATATCCTAACTGAAATTATAAGCCAGCCAAGTAACGTGGGCCTTTGGCCGCTTCGTGAAATAATTAATGTGACAAAATCTACAATATCGTGCCTCCTAAAAGAAGAACATCAACTGCATGATGAATACATGTGACATAAAGAAAAACCGGGAACGTCTAAAAGAAAACGGGACGTTAAGGATCCCAATGTAGAAGCGGCGCTAGATCAATGGTTTTCCGTAATTATTCAGCGAGGTATGAGTATCAGCGCTCCAATATTGAATGCAAAAGCAGCAGAATTAGCCAAAAAGTTGGACCACAATAATTTAAGAGCAACTGCTGATCGGTTTTCTCATTAGTAAACGACATCTCTTACAACATTAAATAAAAAAAAGGCTGGGTGAAAAGAGCAGTGCCGATAATTCAAGCGCTGAAGAATGAAAAACTACAAAAGTTCCTATTTATCTAATCTGTTATAGTCCAAACGATATTTACAATGACAATGAAACTGGCCTTTATTATCGCGCCACATCAGATGATGGTTCTCTATGTTACAAACACATTGCACTGTCGGGCTTCCAAAAGGCTATGTACCGTATAACTGGCAGGTAGTGACAAACGAGAGCTACTCATCATAGAAACAAGTAGTAAGCCTCACTGCTTAAAGGGACTAAGAATTGAGGTTTTACGTGTAGCGTACTATGCTTACAAGAATGCATGGATGATCTTCGAAATTTTTCGAAATTGACTTACGACATGGGATGTAAAATTACAGCATAATCAAAGAAAACTTTTACTGCTTGTTGACAACTGTGCGGCATATCTCCATTTGGACAACTTAAAAAGTATACAGCTAGAAGTTCTTCCTCCTAACATCACATCCTTAGTGCAGCCAATGGATATGTGAATAATAAAGAATTTGAAGAGATTACATTGAGAAAAATTGGTTAATTACATACTGGAATCCATTGATGAAAATCTACTCAGAAGTACAGCAAGTGGAATTAGTAACAAAATTAATATTTTACAGGCAATACAGTTTGTAGTTGAAGTTGGCGAGGTCTAAAAATTAGCATAATACAAAATTGGTTTGGTTATTGCGGGGTCAAAATCTACATAGATTGCAGAGCAGAACAGCGACGAGGAATATGAAATTTCAAAAGTTCTTAATTGTCTTGAATTTTCAACAATTGACACCAATTTACCATGTTATGCCGAGAATGTAGACTGTGAGGAGATTATTTTATGCAAGATGAAAATGACGGTAGTCTTATATCAGCAATTAATATCTGTGCTGATTTTGTAGAACTATAATTTCATAAAAACAAAAAGCAAACCACTTCGGACAAATTCTTTCGGAATACATAATTTAATTTAATTTAAATTTGATAATATAATTTATATAATATAACAATATAATATAATGTTTATCTTTTAATTTTTATCAATTTTTATCTTTCTTTTATCTTTCATATAATCCGTACATATAGGTATATGAACAATTTTTGTGATAGTTTTGTGACTATAGTTTTGTGACTTGTTTTATTTTGTGAAATGTATTAAATAATTTTTTTTATTTTTGTTGAACATTGGTTAATTGGGTCAGCCTTTTAATCGAGACAAAGTGTACTAGTCCCTATGTGTCCCGATTAAGCGACATCGACTGTCATTACAATGTTTTTAGTTAACAATGGAGCAGGAGATATGTCCTCTCGTGAGACGTTGTTTAACTGCCTAAGTGACACTAGTGTGCGTCAAGGATGGATGTATTGTGACGGGATGCATCACAATAGTCAAGGATGTGTATTGTGATGTGAATCTCAGTTTCAATTTTGTTGATGCTTCCGTAATAGACCTAGTACCACTAATATCACAGTTCCTTCAGCCACTTGCGAGAATCTTGCCTGTTTTGTTATAGAATTTGATTGTCAGTATACGGAAATCAGCGTAAAATGACATACGAGAAAAGATTTTTAGAGACTAGATCCTCTTACATCTGACAGCAGTTTATATTGCTCTTACCATAAAAGAGAAAATTTGGCCGGAAACACGGAAGATAATGAAATCCGCCTGACGGCACCGTAACTTGGGCTTAATTTGAAGTGTTTCCTATATTACTCAACTCATAGGTTTGAACAGTCAATCTCACAAATAGCTTTTACTTGTCTATACAAATACAAGCAAGGTAATTTTTGTTGAGAAATTTACATATCATAACATATTTATAATATAGCTTTAAAGGTTTATCACAGGTAAGTTAGGCCACTTAAATGAACAGAATCTGTTTTCTAACATTTTTCAAGTTTTTGTAGTTTATAAACTACCGTATTTTTCCGCGCATAACGATCCCCATTTCTCTAAAACATTTAAGTCCAAAAATGAAGGGGTTGTTATACATGGGTAGTACAAAAAATCTCTTTTATAAATTTGGCATCATAGCAAATGAGGGAGACATGTTAGTTTAATTATACATGTTGATGTTAATTTTCAAAAAGAAAACCTTGCAAAAGGAAAAAATTCAACTAGTGCTTGTCTATGTTCAGGAAAAGGACTGGATGTATCAAGAGGGGATGCAGATATGGTGTGATAAAATTTGGATCAAGAGACCTGAAGGAATCCACTAGTTTTTGATCAGTTCAGGACACACTTAACAGAGACGACAAAAAATGCAAGCAGCAATGTCAAAAACCAAATTGCCTGTAATTTCCGGTGGTCTGATAAGTCAGCTGCAGCCGCTGGATATGTCCATTAACAAACCATTCAAAGCCCTGATTAGAGAAGAATGGAACAGGTACATACATGGAGCTGATTCAAATCTGACACCTACCAGAAGTGTCAGGAAATCAAGAAAGGAAGAAGTTAACAGCCTGGAATGGTGTCAAGAAGGAAGTTTTTATTAAGTCATTTAAGAAACGTGGGCTTAGCAATGTCGTAGATGGCACTGGAGATGATGAAGTTTATAAAGAAAATGACTATGATGACATTCATGATGAAGTAATGCTGATGGATGTTGCTGAAGACAGTGATGATGGAGTGATTGAGATTCCTGATGACAGTTATGAAGGGTTTACAGCTCATTATACTTATATATATATAAACGTCTAGCTTTGTCTGTCTGTCCGTCTGTCTGGAACGCTTACTTATATATTCTGATTTGCCTGAACAACGACATGATTGAAGAGCATTTATTATTTTTATTTATGTTCATTGTGATTTTTCTTGTGCCATTTAATATGTGAAAGTAAATGTCAAATTTTGTAATTACATTTAAATAAAATATAACCTGGTAATGGATAATCGTTTTACGACGGGTTATCATCTAGTAATGAATAATATTACAAGTTTGAAGCTTATTACAATGAAGAAGTTTTTTAATTTGTGAATCATAATTTTTTCTGCAAATAGAGTTCCAAAAATATAAAGGGCTGTTATACATGGAGGGGGGGGGGGCGGTCGTTATATACGAAAAAATATTATATTTATTTTGGAATTCTTCATTATAACATCAAAATACAGATATACTTCTTAAAATTATATGCTAATTGTACTAGTAGTTTTATTTTCATGAAATTCAATTTTTGTTTAAAACAATATTTAGAACAATGTATGATTCTTCTTTAGAATATTTTAATTTTTTAACATAACGATTAATAATAATTTTGTCTATTTTTACTTATCGAAATGCAATTATTGACTTCTGATACCGTTGATTAAAACATTACTTACATTGAATATTGCTGTTCTATCGGTATATGCTTAGAAACGTTGTCACTACACTCGTAAATAATACTGTTGGCTGTACATATTTAGCTTCTATCAATTAGCGCTTATAATCTCATACTGAAATGCACCTGATATATTATGTATAAGCGTTAGAAGACGGCTTAATTTGTACACATAGGTAGTAGGTACCCACTTAAGTATGTTGCGACAACGTACGCGCTTCTATGATTATTTTACGCATTGTGATAACTGTTTCAAAAAGATATGCTCCATATTTTGTAGAACTGAATTATTTTATGACATACTTTTGTTTCTTGTGTTATTATATATTTTGAAGAAATTATTATAATGTCGACATGGCGCACATAAGATCAATTCGAGGAGCTCACTTTCTCCTCTAGGGATGGAAGTTTTCTGTCTGAACTTCTATGAGTAGACGGAACAATTTCATGTATGAAATAAGTAATGTATTATTTAACAACTTTTGTGAGAGTCACTCATGAATTTGGATACTAATTTTAGTGCATATAATGGATAAAATAACAAAGGCATAAATGCTAATAACATCTAGAACGTCATCAATTGGTATAACGTCATTGCGGATTTAACGCTTCAACGCATTTAACTTTTGACTTTTAATATTTTCTGGTTTGTGTTCTGAGAGTGAGAGATAATACACTCAGCAGCGAATTTGAAGTGACTCGCGCGATCTATGATACAGAGCCCTAGGCGCGTCTCGAAATTTTATGCATCAATTCGACCCAGCGGCTCCAAACATTTCTGAACGTTTGTCACAGGCCGATGCCTACAAAAGCGGCCATAAGCTATAGTCCATCGCATTTAGACCCGATGAGCTATTCTGCAGATTAGATAAAATCTGAGAAATAAACTTTCTACTAATGTTCATTGAGCCTTCGCTATTGGAACGATCATTCCTCATCGGCGAAATGTTACCAGGCACAAATATTCCGCTGGCGTAAATTCGTCCCAAACCATGACCAATTTTACACTACAATAATGGATACAGCAATGGATAACAAAACGACAATGGATGCTATTAAAATGTGTATTAGTCGGTTTCAAAGTAACCATAGCAAGCTATAATACACAGGACCAGTCGCATTTTGAATTCTTTGACGATGGATCGCAGTTCTTTCGGCGATTATTTGCCCCAATCTCGGCCCAATAATTGCTTTAGCGGCTGCAAAAACTATTGTGGCGTTTATCATAGGCCCTCAAAAATCACAACATGCTGCAGTCCATCGCATGCAGTTAGTCACATGCTGCAGCATTCTGCAGATTAGATAAAATCTGGCAAATAAACATTCTACTAATGTTGCATGAGCCATCTTTGTTGGAACGATCATTCCTCATCGACGAAATGTTGTTACGCACACGCAAGTATTACGGCCTTGAGCATGTCGCGTTTGTCCACGTCTCGGTTGGGTTTAACCTCCAAGCTATAAAACAAAGAAGCATCTTGCCGCTGCCGCAGATTCCATCCCAAACCATGACCAGTTTCACACTACAACAATGATACAGCAATAGATAACAAATCCACAATGGAAAGTAGTAATATGAGCATTAACCGGTTTCAAAATGACCACCTCAAGCTATGATACACATGCCCAGTTACCCATTTTTAATTCTTTGACGATAGACCGCAGGTTTAATGGCGACTATTTGTTTGAATCTCGGCGCAATAATTGCTTCAGCAGCTGCAAAAGCTATTGTGGTGTTTATCATCGGCTCTTGCCTCCAAAAGCCAGTATACGCTATAGTCCATCGCATTGAGATCTGGGGAGTTATTTTGCAGATTAGATAAAATCCGGCAAATAAACCTTCAATTACTCTGGCTTGGTAGCGTGCATAGTTGTAGCGTGCGTTCCTCATCGCCAAAGTGCTACTGGGATCACGGAAGTACCAGGGCCCCAAGAATGTCGCGTTGGTACATGTATCGGTTGATTTCAACTCCACTGATCCATGAAAAAAGATGAGGTTAGAGGTGGCATACATGAACTGCCGAGCATGAGCCTTATGGTATCTCAAGGAGCTAGTTGCATCCTGCATTGCTAAGGATATTGAAACCTTAATGAAAACCATCTTTTGGAATTACGTTTTTCCTACAACGCGCTGCTAGATTTAAGTAATTAGCAGATATTCTTTATAAAATTTTCTATCAGCGTCTATAAAAATATCGGAATTAAGAACAAGAATGGCTAGTCCAATATCAAGAGTCCTATGCGAATTACGGAAACAATATCTGCACCAATAGTTCTATAGCTAGTTATAATCTCACTAACACAATAGATTTAATCTATATCCACTTGTGAGACTAAAGGTGGAGAATTAACAAGACAGATGCGAACATCTGTCTTGTAACATCGACAGTAACATCGATGCATTCCAAGGTGTTGCGCGTCTGGCAATAATTCCTTACATCCCTTCACTAGGGTGAATAGTTTTGGCTTACATTGGTGTTAGTCACTCTATTACAGTAACGTCGAGGTATTACGAGGCGTTGCGTGGGCGTATAATTCCAATTTACGCTAGAATTAACCACGTGGCAACAATAACATCGACGTATTACGAGGTGTTGCGCAGCTTTAGTGATTTCCAGTGTTCATAACGTACCCACCACCTGTACCAGGATAGTTAGA
>WYDF02299954.1:0-15657 GCA_009867245.2 Adranes taylori
AACCACCCTTACCATCCGCCCGATCCTGTCTTAAAGTCCTGAAACCCGGACATGTAAAAACAATGTTCGGTTTAAGCAAAGATTCATTTATAAAGACTCTAACCGGTTTTTCAGAATTGATTAAAGTCCGTTTTATTTGATATAAGACTCTTGCAGTTCCATTGAATAATTTTATAATTCATTTCTTTCTTAGCACGAGGGGAATGATATTCTAATAAATCTATCAATGATTTAATGAATTTTAAACTAAAAAGAAATAAACACTTAACAAAAATTTAATTAAAACGAAGATAATTTCAATGAAAAGCTAAACACAAAATTCTCTATTTTCATTAAATTTATTTAAGGGTTATATCATCCCCAGGAGGTGAAGATGAAACAAAATCAGAGAGGAGAGAAGAAATCAGTTTCGAAAAGATTTTTCTCTTATCAGGAGTAAAGGAAGAAAAGACTCTCGATAACTTAGGAATCATAGAGTCCTCGGTAATTTCCTCCACTTGTTGAGAAGGGCGCTCTCCCCTCTCAATAGATCTGAATCCGGGAGCGGATAGGTCACTATTGTCGATGAAGATCTTCTCTGCTGTAGGATATAGTTGACAAGGAGTAGAAGTAAGCCTTTTAGCCGAATTTTTAGAGCAAGGAGTATCCGGAATGAAATCCTCTATTTCGAGATATAACCCAGGTAACGTACGACTGGCCTGGGGAGTTTCAGAAGCAATAGAAGAATGTTTTTTCTTTTGAGTATTCTTAATTTGTGAAAGCATATTTTGATCGCTTAAATGAGGAAATGATTTGCGAGCTAAAGAGGAAGGAATGATTTGAAAGAGGAAGGCATGATTTTTGAAGAAAAGGCGTGAGTTTCCTTGTTTTTATCCTACGGAAAAACCTTTAGGCGTCCCAAAAACTAACATTGTATACAGACATACGCTCTTTAATATTGCGCTATCTAATGAAGTCTGGACAAACTCTATCCGATGGCGATACTTCGTCCTCAGTGGAGGGGTGATCTCCACGGAGGAGTGATCAGAAAAGCCACACTTGTTACACCTAGGGGCATCATTGCAATTAGTTTTAAAATGACCATATCTAAGACACTTCAAACATTAAGCTACAGCCGGAATATGAACATATGTATTAAATTTCCTTTTGTATATAACAATATCCCTCGGCACAAAAGTACGCCTGAGAGTGATGATGATATTTCTGGATGGAAATCGTTCAGCCCTATCATTACTAACCCGGCTATGCAGGATTCTCTTGACATGTAAAACTGGGATATCTATATTATAGTTCAAAAATTCAATGTTTTTATGGATCTCCTCTGGGGAGAGGTCCGCATAAACATCTCTAACTAGAATTCTACAAGAGGTTAAGTGTGGAGGAATTTTAGTTTCGAAGTTGTATCTAGTCGGTATACTAGATAAAAAAAATTCATTCGCACATAAATAATTAAAGAAGGTAACTGCAGTTATATATTTGGATTTATTAGATACCGTTTGGACTCCCGTGACCTTTTTATTAACTAAAATTTTTCCTATTAATTCACTGTAAATCCTCCTTCTATCAGAGTATTACGATCTGTTGACATAATATTTGAGGAAGACTGATCTTGATCTATGGGGATATTATTATCTACTTCTACCTCTGAAAGTCTGGTCATTTTTGCTGGTGGTTGAAAAGAAGGTTCATCGTCCGAGCTACCCATCAACTGGGCAGCTAATTGTGGCAGATCCCCGCTCCGGGGACCTGCAATCTCAACCCCTCTACTAACTCGTAGGCATTACTATCACAAAAACAAAGGAAAAAATTTAGAAAACACAACACAGGACACAAAAAATATATAAAGGATATTTAACTTGATATTATGCACGAGAAAACAAAAAGGAAGTATTTAAATTAAAAGCGCACGAGGTTAAATGAAATAAAAAATGGTACAGGAAAAAACAACCGTTCACTTCAACTCGCTTTTTCCGAATCTCGTAAATCAATGAAATGTCAATAAACTAATGTGTCCTGTTTGAAGTGTGCAGTCAGTTAATATTAGAAACGAGAAACCACTAGTTTGTAACTGCTATAGCGTACAATTAAAGTGTCTTAAACAGCTAGCATAAATTAAATTGACAAAAATTGGCGGCGGGCGAGATTAGACGTGTGATAAGTGGAATGACTTCGTAGAAAATAATAACGATGCAATGTATTGTGAACAGTGTTTTATGGAAACATCGAGTTTGTCCATCAATCGCCAAAACAAGTTATAAAGCACTACAACAACAGTAACTACGAAAGGTTACTGCCCAAATGTAAATTATGGATGGCTTACGGAAGAGGTTAGAAACAAAATCCTGGCACGGGACAAATTTTACTAATGGAAAATAAAATACCATCAAAGCGAGTATATTAGAAACAAATTTAAAACTCTTCAAACAGAAATAATAAAACGAAACCAAAAATCACATCTCTACACAGAGCTTGATAAAAATAAAAAGTCAAGTAAATTTACCTGGAAAATACTAATACATGCTAAAGCGGAGACATACATGCTAAAGCGGTTTGTAATGCTAAAGCGGAGACAGTCTGAATAACCAAAATGCTAGATGATAATAATGAACCTATATCAGAACCAGAGAAGATTGCAAACAAATTCAATGAGTTTATTTGCGTGCCTTCGTGAGTGTCACTGAAAGTATAAGAAATCTCACGCATCCTGCAAACGTGAAAAACGTTGTCAATACAAGTGACCCCCTGCAATCAGTTTTTTTCCAAAAACATCTAGAAATGAAATAGAAGCTATAATAAAATCTCTAAAATCTAATGCAACCCTAGAATATGACTAGATAAAGGCAAAAACGATAAAAAGATATGCGAATGAACTTGCACCATGTATTTAATCTATAATAAACGAACATCTAAACTATGAGCTATTCCCAAACGAACTAAAGTTAGCTTGCATCACCCAATCTCTAAATCCGGATCAAGATTAAATGTCACTGATATTGGTCAAACTATGGACCAATATCAATGCTAAGTACATTCTGAAAGATATTTGAACAAAGTAATACTCATCAGAATAAAGAAATATTTAAGAAACTTCACTTTGAACTACAAAATTTTCACTTTGAACTACAAAATGGCTTTTTAGAAAAAAGAGGAACAATCCCAGCGATTACAAACTTAATGGAATTCATATACAAAAATATAAATCAAAAGCAAACAATCTGTGGACTTTTTCTCGATTTCCGCAATGCATTTGATGTAAATCATCGCACACTACTAAACAAATTGTTCTCAATATTGCAGGGAGAGTCTACAAATTACTTGAAAGTTTCTTATCAAAGCGAAAACACTTTACCTAAATAAATAATCAATGTAGCAAAGATGCCGAAATATTGAGTGGAGTGCCACAAGGATCCATACTTGGGCCAATGCTATTCTTTATATCTATATACAGGATGTAACTAAATGTGGTATCTCGGGAAATATATCTCTCCATGCCGACGATCTTTGCATTTTCTATCAAGGAAAATCACAGGATCCCATAGACTATAACAGGATCCCGGAAGAAATAAAGCTCTCACACAACATCGAAACATTTAAAAAGAAAATAGAGGAATACATCTTAGAAAAACGTTACCAAAACCTAATTTACTATTGTGTTCAATCTAAGTATTATATCTATTTATTTTGTATTTTTCTTAAAATTCAATCTTATGCAATTATTTGTTAATTACTTACTATTAGCTTAGTTATATTAGTTACATTATTGAAGTTATAATAGTTATATTATTAGTTAAATTATTCTCACTGCTAGATTTAAAAACTGTGTTGCAACCTGCTGTAACCCCTAGGAGGTTTTTCTCGTTATAAAATAAAAAGAAATTAAAATAAGTTCAATAATGACAACTTGTATCGTTTGAAATTTATTTCTATTAAGTGTGACACTAAACTTTAAGTGTGATATCTAAAAATAATTATAAATATGAATATTATGCATGTACGTTTGTTGCAGTTGATAATCTTTAACTCAGATTGGCTAGAGCATAGGCTATCTCTAGACTCTCATGAAATCAAATATGTTAGTTAGTCTTGAGTTTATAGATGGCAGATGTGTTTTATATTTTTACCATGGGAATACGTGTTTCCCAACTGTAATACATAAAACAAATACTTTATGGCTATAGACAACATTAATAAAATCGATACACATCTTGTTTGGAATGTAAATACTTTTAAGTGAAGAGATTTGGAGATATAATTTAATTAACAGAATGTCTGAAATGCAAGATAATTTGCCAATGGGTTGGGAATGTAAAGTTGATAATCTGACAGGAAAGAAGTAATAAAAATAAACTCAAATAGAAAAACAAGCAATCTCGTAATATATTTTGTAGGTATTTTATTAACCATGTTTCAAAAACAACTACTTGGGATGATCCACGAACTGGACAAAAAGCAAGTTCTACATCTGCACACTATAGAGAATATATTCCACTTCAGGTTTAAATAATTAAATTTCTTGGCACTATTTGCTACAAAATGTTTTCTTATGCAAATTATACTACTGAATAACATGATTTAGCTTATTACTAATAATTTATCGATTATTATGTAAGTTTTAAATGTGTAGTTATCAAACTTATATAGTTATCAAACTATAAGTATTACCAAATTCTGGCTGGGGTACACACCGCACAGTGGTGTTTAGCATATTTTGGAGGCTTTTTCCATTCAGGAGTAATAGACCTTCAAAGTGCTCCAAAAAGTGACAAGAAATCATTGGAACACGATATCACTCACTAAATTTCATGATATAACTGCTGCTTTTAGTACATTTTTGTAATTTTTTCTTTGGCGAAGACTTAATTTTTCTTTGACAGGGACATTTATTTTAATTTAGTTACAACGACGCTTCGGGGGAGGAGTTTTGTTCATGACACTGTTGTTAGACTTTGGTGTTTTTTTTTTTTGGAAAATTGAATGTTATCTTCGGGGTATGAAAGATTTGGTTGTTAATTTTACTCAACATATTTTTTATTGCGCATACAGAATGTACTCAAAGAATTGTTTGTTTTTTATATAAAAATTGTCAAATATTTAGAATCGTTAATGCCTAACATATGTATTTGGGTCCAATTCAAACCAACTGTGCTACTAACAGATCTTCTTGCTTTACACATGCTGCTTGGATTTGTAAATAAAGGGATCACCAGATTTAAGAAGACATTCTGTATATCCAACACAAACATCAGTTATACCGGCTTTTCAAATATCAAGTCAAAACAGTCCTAAAGCAATACCCGCACAGGTATTTATAAGTTCATAATCAGACTGTATAATTGTAAATTTTTAATACTTTAAGATTAGAAATAATATGAAAGTTGCGTTTTATCTATTGCGAAGTAGCAACCCTACTTTGATAGTATACGTCCTCAGACATTTTCTCGCATTCGTTTTGTTTTGTTGCTTTACCATGCAATGTTAGTTCACTCACGCGCATCGGTGCAAACAATTTTGACTTGCCCCTAACGATTTCTTCTTAGTTCTATTATGTGAAGAACAAGCTGCGTGGGAAGCGACTTTTCACGTCAGAAGAGACTTGTTTGAATATGATTGAATCCCATGTTTCGCATGTACTTGATGTGCTATGGAAAAAAATATGCTACAAAAATTGGTTCCAACGTATATACAATTGTATGGGTCATTACGCATAATATTTTGAAAACCAAACATTTTTCCAGCAGTTAACATATATTGTTTTTCGCAATAGATAAAAAGCAGTTCCGTAAATGTAAAGGAAATAGACCAACTTATTATATAAAAAGGGGCTCTTGTATTAATATTAATAATTTGCTGCGCTAGTTTTAAAAATGAATTCTCAAGGAAAATTTGGATTAAATTTTTGGACACAAGAAATAAGGATGGGGCATAAGGAATAAGGATAGGGCATTTTATTATTATTGTTTTTGTCAAGCGTATGCTTTCTTCAAATACAGTACTTCACATATAACTAATTTTTGTATGATATATTGGTTTGTGTTTTCTTCTAAGTGATATTGTTAACTAGAATGTTTTTCATTTGAAAAATTATCATGTAATCATTTTATTTTTCTACAGGAGATGAGAAATTCTTCTTATAAAATGAGCCCTTTATCCGTACGTGGTGCGAGGATACAGGATACGATTTTGGCGTTTATACCGGACACTGAAGAATCAGTTACCAAAATTGGCTCTATGTTTCCTACCGTTTCAGAGACACATATACGCTTATTATTAAAAAAGTAAGCTAAGTAAGCTAAGATACCACATAGTATAATATTACATGTTATGATACTTAATATAAGTAATATATGGTAAAAGTATCTATCTATAATGTAATCTACGTGAAAGTACTGTAATGTATAGGGCTGAAGTGTAGGCGATAAGAGAAAATGAAAACTGAAAAGATGCAAATAAGGTATCTGAAGATAGGGGTGGAAAGTCGACGCTAAGTGAAATCGTGCTAGATGAAACAAATAAAAACAATTGTAGGGAAAAAGATTTAAACAAAACTAGCCAAAAAAGTGTAGCTGGAAGAAGGAGAAATGGTAATTAAAGCAGTCTACAGTGATGCATTGCATAAGAATGGTAGGGATTAATGTAAATCTGAATTGATAAGAAGTGTAGCTAAGGGGAACGAAGCTATAAGGAAATAAAAGTGGATGGGAGAATACCGGAGCATGATTATGATCAGTATGAATGAAAAAAGAATAATAGTTAGATTTAGGCGTGGTACTGAAGAAAGAGGAAACATGTGTTGGATGAATGAGACAGAATGTGTTGGATATGTGATAAAAAGGAGAAATGGTGGGATCTTTGGGCTGTGAGTAGGGTCGAAATGATGGGATTGTGAGGAGGGTCAAATGGAAAGAAGAAGAGAGGGAAAGAATTAAAAATTGAAGGGATTGTTTAGGAGAGGGGTTAAAGGAACTGATGTTCATGAAAAGGATTTTAGAAATAATTAAAAAGAAAAGTTAATGAATAAGTAGAAGAAAGATGTGTAGAGCAAAAGTGGATGAAAAGAGAAGAAGCATATGGTGGAATGTGAAACGGTGGTGGGGAGAGGAGGCTTCAATGTTATTTTATTCTTTAGTTTTATTTATGTTGTTTCTTTTTCTTCATTATGTTTCAGTCATTTTAAGAGTAAAGGATATGTTTTCTTTTAATATTTTTGTGATGTACTGTGCACAAAATGTATATGTACAATGATGACATTATATATATATATATATATATATATATTTATATAATGTCAATATATATGTAGAAGTTTACTAACTTCTATTAGTTCGTATAAGTATCGATATTCATCATACTTCAAAAATTATAGTTTAGTGCAAATCAAAATAGGTATCACGGTCGCGAGGCTGTTGTAATAAGCGCTCTTCAAGTGGAAAAGCATCCGATCGCTACACCGGGTCCCTTTGCAACACCTCCACCAACACGAACTACAACTACCACAAGGAAGATGTCCGCGTCGATTTACGCAACGCCCCCTCCAACAAGTGGCGGATCAGGTTTGGCTACGTTTCGTGCGACTGCCTCTGCAATCGCTGCACTACATTCGCGGAACAATGCGAGCAGCCCGACACTGATCGGATCTTGTGGATCGACTTATAGTGGATCACCTAGACCGCATCATCATCACCAATCCCCTAAACTTAAATTGAGGTTTTAGAAAGAGATTTTTTTGTAGAATTTGTCGTTCCTGTGCATGTATCTAAATCCATGTTATAGCATTTTAGCATATTCCTCTTGTCTACGATCACAAATTTAGAAGTATCTGCAAAAGTTATTGTGTATTAATTTTTGTGTTGATTAAATTTTTGTATTCGTCACTATTCAAATATTGATTTATTAAAATTTGATTCACTTAATAAATACTTCTGTACTCTCAAAAAAGATACGACGGTACGAAATAATTAAAAACTAAACTTTAAACAAATGTTATGTCCTACATGAGGTCCTAATTAAAGATTTTTTGTGAGTACGCCGTATCATTCTGTGCATCACAATAAAAGCATTCAATTGGAATGACATGCATTTATTAATGTTTGTCTTTTGTAACAGAACATCACTATATGTCTAGGATTGCATGTGCAAATGTGAAACTTGTTTTATTTGAGTAATTTATTTCACAATTTTAATATGAATCATTTAATTAATTGCAAATTGTAAATTTATTTACTGCGCACGCTAGAGTCTTATGTCTGTTCGCTATTGGCAAAGTGTGATTCATCCAGTAGTCGTCTAATAGATGGGCAATCGTTGTTCTTGGACGCCATAGGCCTACTCAGCATGTCCATCGATCGTCTGTTCATTTTAGAGTCACTCCTTTCACTATAATATCAGACTTCACTGCTTCATCGTATCTCTTATGATTCTGTTGCGGAGGAATACGTGCACCATCTATCTCTCTATAGCTCGCCGTTATATTACGTTAAAGTAATAATTTCGAGCCCGTACTTAGCCACTGGTACTATGCACAAATTAAAAACCTTCTCGGATTGACTTATACTTTCGTTGTTGAGATTGAATCGCAATTTTTTAAAAACTACCCAGCTGAGTCTAATTGTTGTTATATCGGAGCCTTGATTTTCTCTGCCTAGACTGACTCTAGATGTAATACTCTATTACCATTGATTTAAACTGTCACTGACTTAGACTTTGTGTTTTTTTGTATAATTCGGAGTTTACCCGAACAGCCACTGACTAGAAATACATGTCCACAAAGCGCATATCATTCAAGTTAAATCGCCTCTTCTTTTCCAGTTCATCTCTTTTAACAGGTCTTCCAGTGCTAAGAATGAAGAGTTTGAGTCAAACTAAATTGCTCTGTGTTATCTGACACTAGACTCTTCATTTGTCTGTTTTCACATGATTTCATCTAATTTAAATTGCAGACTTCCAGGCGTACATACGTTCTATGAAGTTAGAATATTTGAAAACGATTCAAAAGCATTCCAAGTGCGTCGAAAGCATTCCATAATTAACAAATCCAAAATGCAATATAAATTTCTAGCAAATCCCCTCAAAACCAAGGAGATTTTGTTAAATGTGCCAATGATCTTGACCTGCAATTGAACAAATTGGATGTATACTGTGCACTAGATGGGAAACGAGCTCTTCCAGGTTAGTGACTTTCGTATGATACAGATATCAAGCTTTACTCTGCAATTTCAATAAGTCTAAAGATAATAAAAGTAGAAGTCCAACCGAATGAGTCATGGAAAGTGGGTTAAACAAACGTCTTTCGTCATTCCAATTCTTATCTGATTTCGAATCATTTTAGCGAATTTTCAATGTTATTAAAACGGCTCTGATAGTGTCTATATGTAGACACTATCACTATCTATATGTAGACACTGTCTATATGTAGACACTATCATCTGATGTCTACATATACATAGACAAGTATAAGTTTTTTTAATTACTTAAAGATAAATTTGCGACCAAATGCCTTAAGGCTAAGATAGAGGTGACTTGTGGCGTACCCATAAAACAAAATGGTAAAATGATATCTATCAATCAACAATAGCTGCTGTCAAGTTTAATCAACAATAAGAAAAAAGGCTTTTAACAGCCAAAATCAGCAAGGAATCATTAACTGCTACAGGCCTTTCCCGTCGACAAGCAGAATTGAACTTACTTCTCTCCGAACTAAAAGTGTTAAAAAGCAACAATTAGCTTTCATCAAATCCGTTGGATACGGCGAGACCGAGAATTGACTATTTGAACTTCTATTTTAGGGGGAAGCACTCCCGGGTCCATATCATTTGAATAAGGGTTACGCCAAACCCTCAACTTCTCCCAGTGAAGTCCCCGCGCCCTCCCATCCCTTCTTCACTGCTCAAAGTAACTTCACGGAAAATAGTAAGCGTTCCCTAAATGGACAATTTACGACTACACTACTAGTTGTATTCCGTTTCATCATATTTTCTAGCTTATTCTATCAGACTAGAATTTCTAGATGGTGTTGTACTAAATACTTTACGAAATCTTGTTCGTAAAGTATTTAGTATCCAACTAGTAATTATTTTACTCTATAACTTGTATAATGTAGACAAGGGGCCAATAGGTCGATAATTTTCAGTCTGTTGCATCTCTGTTTTTGTATAGGATCACATTTGCCTCGTTTTGTCTCGTTTAGTTTCTAATTTCTTTTTCCAACGCCTTTCTGAGAATATAGATGTGCACAAGTGTTATAATTTGAAAGGTGTTATTTAAAATATGCATCTATACAAACTGATCGATTAATTTTGTTTGTTATAATCTAATTGATTAAAAAGTACCATTTTTGTTTTTTTTGCTTGTTAGAAAAATCAGCTTGAAAAAAGACTATAAACTAGAAATACATTTTATAATTGAGTGTTAGAAATTATTCAATGTGTACTATAGTTAATAGAATATTAAATTCAGCATTGGCCTAGAAATCAAATATATGGTAAATGAAAATAAAATTCATGCTTTGCAGATATATGAAATCATTATTTCCCGATGCTGAAGAAACATTGATTCTCGATGTACTTGCGAATAATGAGAACAATATAATGAAAGCGTCCGAAACATTGAAAACTATGGGTTTTGATCGTAAAGATACAGTGAAACTATCACAACAGCAGTTAGAGCGTAAAGTTAAAGAAAAACGTGCCAAAGAAGAGGCTGCAGCAGCGGCCTGCTTGACTTCTTCGACAAATGGTACTATACCACAGATTCCGACTATTAAAACTAAAAAGGAGAAAGAATGTGGTAGGTATTTAATATTTTAATAGAGGTTGGTAATATAGTCACAAACTCTCTGTTTGAGGATTGTCTTTTATTTTTTGGGAATTGGCAAATGTGCCAAATAAGTGTGATTTGACGTTTGCTTCATACAGTTTTAAATGTGTACGTCCTCAGGACGTGTTATCATACGTGAATAAAGTTTCGAAAATATAGACCAGAGTTTTCCAACATTTTTTGCCTCGAACCTCCCCTAATTATAATGATGTGTTTTTCAATTACAGTGAAATCCGCTCTTTGCAAACTCTACCAAGATATCTCAGAAGATTTAATATCTATGGCCCTCGAAAGTGTTAACTATGAAGAAGATCGTGCCAAACAAATCTTACAACTGGTTCAAGAAGAAAATAGTAAAGCCAAAGAGATTAAATTAAAATTTTCCGAAAGGTAAGGGTTGTAGTGTTGTTTCAAAATTGCACAAATTCTTACTTTTTTAGTACTAGCAGCAGGTTTCAAACAAGTTTTTAGGACTTTTAAGTATGTAACTAGGACTCAATAGTATCTAGCAGAATTCAGAGTGCTCTTAACATCAATCAAATGGTGTAGAGAAAATGAGCTAAGCATTAACGCTATTAAAGTATCGGCTGTGCCTTTCACAAAGAACAAGAAACTCGATTTTAGAGCCTTGATTCTGAATGGTATTAAACTCACAACCAAATGGGAAGTCACAAATTGACCTGGAACCCTTATTTGCACAAGGTACTGAAAAAAGCCCCCGAAGCCTTATATGCCTGCAAAAAGTTTTTTTGTTAGAACATGGGGTCTACAACTACAAATGATACACTGGGTCTATACACCAATTGTAAAACCTATCATAGCGTTGGAGCTCTGGTTTGGTGACCTAAAGTGAAGCAGAAAAAGACAGATCTTACTACAAAAATTATAAAGAACTATATGGCTGAGTGTAACTGAGGCAGTGTCTACAGCTGACTAGGATATCTATTACAGCCTATATCTATCCGACTCTGAACTATTAGCAGGACAACAAAAATAAAATCTGGCAACATCACCTTTAGAGAGTCGGAGGTTTACAACTCACCGATTGTAGGTGGGATGATATGCCACTAAGGTTCAACTTTGAACAACCATTTGAAGTTGCTATTCTTCCCAGAAACTTCTGAGAAAACGAGCCCTTGCATGGGTGCATTGAAATATTACACAGATGGGTCAACACTAGACAATGGTACCGAGCAGAAACGCGTATACGGCCTAAGATATAAAACGGTGATTTCACTGAATATACACACTACTATCTTACAAGCTGAAATTTTAACTATTGTTATTTATGCCCTAGAGCTTAAGTATAACGACATGAACACGCCTAAGTATAAAGACATGACTGTCTAACACGCCTGATGGAACTGGCAAAACAATCATCTTAAATTATGTTGCGTACCAGATAAGACAATGGGTATATGAAGCCATTATTAAATACTGGAAGAAGGTCCTAGGGCAAAAGCATTTAAAAGATTTTATAGATCTGACATCTGAGAAAAAGATCAAAATACTCAGTCTCAATAAAAAGGAACTTTCAATAGACGCGAATAATATTACAGGACATTGTGCTATGAATTATCATATGCATAAAATTGGTAAGGTTGAGAACCCAACTTCAAAGTTTGAGAACAGAGACTTCGAGATATGACAGTGCGCACTGTGAACAAAGGGGAACAGCACCCGCAAACAATTCTCAGGTTGCTTAGAGAACTGAGATTATTTTAAAAGGACAAGAAAGGGCAAGCTACAAAAGATCTGTTAGGTCGAGAAGGCAAGAGGGTCTCTTCCGGAACTCACTTATATAATAAGTATGTAGGTTTTGCGAACAATGAACGATGATTTTCTTTTACTAAAGCTTTAATTGTTGAAATCGATACAAGTCTATAGGTAATTGTAAGTTGCGATGCATTTTTTTATGCTTTTTCGGTTTTAATTTCGGTCCTCACATTACTTTGTATATTTTGTTATAAGGTGTTTATTTCTAATTATTAGATTTCTATGAATATTTTAGCGCATAATTTCTTAAACTTTTAGTGGAGAATTAGTATCCATGTCCATACCTAAAAATTCAACAGGTGTAACTAGTGTACCCTCATCTCAAAGCAGACAATCATTGAAATCGCTACTAAAAGAGAAATCCGACTCGAATAAAGATAAGAACACTTATAGCAGGTAATTTTTTATTTTTTGTTTAGTTATTTATTTAAAATAAAAAGTAATATAAAAATTCAAAGTGTACAAAAGTATAATTTTATGATGTAAGTATAGACTTAATAACTAACTCAAATACAGGAAACATGTGAAACTGATATAAAAAGATATATTTCTTTTAAACAATTAGCAATTACTCTGAAACTAACTTTACAAAAAATTAAATTTTGCAAACTTATAGTAGTTTTATGTAGTAAGAACACGATACATTTTTCTGCTATTGTTATAAAATGAGAAAATCCAAAATTTCGAGGGGTCTTTAAATTAAATAAAGAGTTAGTTAAATTCACAAAGTTTTAAGACTTTAGGGCCATCTTCAGAGATATATACTATTAATTCATGAAAAAAGAAACCTTATAGCGATTTAGTGTGGATTATGGTCATTCGAGAATGTTATATTTTATAATAGAAGTAGTACCAAATAAGTTAGCATTTTAAGGTAGAAACTAATATTACGGGAAAGAATTGAATAACCAACTAAAAAAAAATTAATAAACAATTTAAAGTTTACAAATTAAACTGAAGAGCAAGCAACAATTGGTTCCATAAATGATTAGAGAGACGATAATACTATGAAATGTTTTTAATTCTACATATAATTCTCATGTATCAGTGTAAATAACAAGACAGCGAAGCCTTTCTGAAATACCTCTTTAGAAGCACAATACCTATAAGTATTCACAAACTTATGAAAATTTCCTTTCTTTCGTAACTATATTTTTCATTTAATATGCTTGTAATGAAATGTTTTTAACGCCCTAAAGCGAACTAGTACAAATCGATTTGATTTTCTTTAGTCACGCACAACGAAAATATACTATATATGTGCTACACAAAGGAACGTTTTCCTTTTGAAAACATTTTATTTAATTCACAACCATTTATTTTTATTAATTATTTATTGTAACACTCAGTTACTTCCTAATAATTAATGAAACTTTTATCACATTTGGCGTTGCATTTATAATATTTTGTTCAACATACAATAGAGGAGTATGAAAGTATTTAATGTTTTTAGGGTTATTAAAGAGGCTCAAAATATAAATCCTATGGAATACAAATCCTACTTACTTTCAAATACTACTGGTTCAAATCCCAATTATGCAAAAGGTGCAAATGAGAAACTACTGCTGTAAGTAATTTTAATGTTTTATTTATTTTCTGTTTGAATTAAATTCTAGAAATTTTATTACAGTTGACTTAATAAATAGTTTCAACGCGTTTTCCAAGGATTTATGATGACATTTAATTGTTGAACCATAGATGGGGTGTAATTTCATTAATTTCTAAGGTCATCAGTTTTTATTGTTTTAAGACCAATGTCATTATATCTAAGGCATCTTAAGAATGGAGAGATTGCTAAACATTATCTCAAATCATTTTTATTGTGCCAATCGCAAAAGCTTGCACTAGTCATTGTATACACATAATATATTAAAATAACAAAAAATATTAGTGCTTGTTTCTAGTGAGCTATTAATAAAATTTAAGATAACACTGATTTGTTTAAAACTTTTAGATTTAATATATCTGTATTTATTAGTATTATCTGTATTTCTTAGCAACTTTCTTGGAGCTTTCTAAAGCTTTCCACTGTATATCGCATTCCATACTACTAAAAAACTAGTTAAATACAATTTCACTGAAACCAGTGTCAGATTAGTTCAATCTTCCTTTCAAATAGACAACAAGTAGCTAAATTCCAAAACTCAGGATCTAGTAAAACAGCAGTATTAACTGAAGTGCCTCAATGAGTTATTTTGGGGGCGAGTGTCCCAAGGATCTATTTTGAGGCCGATATTATTTTTTATATATATAAATGATTTTCCTCAGTACCTGCCGGATACTAGTAAGTAGATAGATGGATAGATCTTTATTGGCATATTCAGTTTCAATAACAATACTTGATTAATACTAAAACTTAAAATATCTTAAACCTCAATAACAAACAATAAACAAATCAGAAAAAACTAAAAACCACTTTCTCTAAAAACCACAGAATCTGTGAAATTTTTGGGTTTATTTATTGACAGTTAGTTGCTATGAAACATTCACTGTGAAACGCTCGCGATAAAAGTTAGCAGGAATATCTTTGCTCTACGTAAACTAGTGGAAACGGCAACTAAACCACTACATAAAATGGCTATTACGCACTATGCCACAGGCATCTCAAATACGCAATTATCATATGGTGAATTTCAAGTCATTACCAAATAATTTTTCGACTACAAAGGCGTGCAATTAGGATTGTCACAGGAGTACAATAGCTTTTGAACAATTGGGTATTCTGACACTGCCATCTCTGTATATATATATATATATATATATATATATATATATACGCTACAATGACAAATATCAAATATACACGCTTTTAGCGACTATATAGACTCAAAAGACTGAGACACGGCATCAAACTGAATTGAAATAGTTACACACTCATGTCTGATGGGACCGCGAAACACAATCTTGTCGTATGATAGTAACATTTTTCAATTTTGCAAGCAAAATTGCTTTCACACAAATTAGAATAATGGGATATATTCGGTGCGAACACATATAAGCTATTGTGATATAGCTAAATTATGCACTTAAGGAGATTTAAATTCTACTTTAATATTTCAAGTGCAAGAA
>WYDF02299965.1:0-15656 GCA_009867245.2 Adranes taylori
ATTGTAAATGATTTATTTGTTAAAGCCAATAACAGTTTATTATTACTAGTTGATAAGTTACACATTGTACGATATTTATGCCTATAAAGGTTATTATTATTACTTTATTTAGCAACAACAGCTAATAATACATTAAGATAATGTAACTCACGAGATAACTAATACATCTCAATTGCTGTTGAGACTCTTCGAATACACGTGTTCCAACCGGGCAACAGCTACAGGTGGCAAATCCTCAAAGTACGTCCTCCACTTGTCGCGTTGTACCGAATTCCCTGCTATTCACCTTCAACCAACAGTTCACACGGTTTTGTCTACATCGGGTCACTTTCCAGCAACACGACGAGTGAGCCCGATACGTTTCGCGCATGTTGATGCTGCCTGCTGTTTTTACTCGACTACGTTGGTAGCATAATTGCGCTAGATTCTCAATTTTCTTTTTCAGTTCGTTGTAATTTTAAAGTCGCCTCACATTCCCCTGAATATCGTTTGTACCACTTACAATTCCGCAATGCGTAAAATTATAAGTAAACACATAAAAAATTTCAGAAACAGAACTTGTTTTGGGAAAAGATATGTATATGTGAACTGAATTTAAGTATTGTTATATGTTTATGTTTGATATTTCCAATCAAGTCGTTTATTAGTGTGATAGCTTATTTATTGAAATGATGATAATAAAATTGATACACAAAATGTATTTTGAAAACATTTATTAAAATCTTAACTGATTATAAGTATACATATAAACAAAACTACAGCATCTAAAGCGTGGCATATACGTACAGACGTATTCTATATCTCACGTGTACAAAAGTTTTATCAATCGCAAAACTGAACGGAAACACCTCAAAAACTTTGTTTTGTCAGCAGTTTTGATTGAACAGTCTTTACGTTCGTTTGTTAACCATGATAAACATAATGTTATATTCGAAAAACAATAAAATGTTCACCTAGAATTTATAAAAAATAATGTTTTTTTAATAGAACCTGACAATCATACACGAACTTGCATTAATAAAGGGTAGAAAATAGGAACTTTTAGATGAGAAATCCTATGAAATTAAAGAAAGAGAGGAGCAAAAATATAATGATCTTCAATGTTCCGGAAAGCCACGAAATGTCATTGATTACAAATTCATGGACGAATTAAGCAAGTACAGGATATCTTGAATATCATTAATACGAATGTAGTTATTAAAAGGTTTATACGGTGCGAACGAAAAATTAACGGCAAGACTCTTCCTGTAAAAGTGGCTACCGATAATGCAGCTTCAGTAAAGAGTATCCTTAAGAACACATCTTTATTGCAAAACAGAAAACAATAACAAAACGTCATATAACAAAAACTAATATACAGACTGACAAGAAATAAACAAAACAGTGGAATTGAAATGAAGCAAAATAAGGAGAAACATTCATACACTAGAACAGCAGGAGCTTATGTTACTGACCTGTTTTTGGTTCCTAAACTGGATTCCTATTCTAAATTGTTAAGGCTTATAACAAATATACTTATTTTAGTTAATCTATTAAGTTCATCTTATTGTAAATTACCACTTGTAAACATATTTTGTAACTTAGTTTAGAAGACTTAAACTTAAAAAAAGTAAAAATCTAAAAATCTGCGGTTTTAATAGTTATACAATACGACTATTAAAAAACCTGAACACAACTAGAATAATGACGGCATAATGGCCAAAATAATATTACAATAAAATACATGAACGATGTTCCAAAAATAGTCCCTGAAACTTCAAACAACCACTCCAACCAAACTAAAAAAGCCCCTATCAACATATTGTCAGAATGCAGACAGGCGGCACAAGAACGAAGTTATCTAATTTTAAGTAGGTACTTACATACACAGACTACGATATAATAACAGTAGAAAGTTGACTTAACCAGAATTATACTTAAAGAAGCCGAAACATAATTAAAACATAATACGTATAGACAAGACGCGAGTTAAAACTGAGGAGGTGGAATTCTTATGACAATTCGTAAATCATTAATATCCAGAGTACATACAGTATCATCGCCAAAGTACGCACCATATGGAATTTTTTTTATTATGAAGTTTTCGAAGAAACGCTAGTCGTGAAAAGTTTGTGCATTCCCTAAAATTAAACATGCATTAGCAAAACATAGAAAATCACAAGTAATATACAAGATACGTCGAAAACTTGATTTTGGAGTAAGAGTAAAGTACCCTTATTTTGAAAAATGTCGAGAAATGTTATTCGGAAAAGTTGTTTAAAATTAAAAAATAAACTTATATTTCAATTTTTCATATTCATTTTTTTCGTATTTCTTTGAATATAATTCAACCCATAAAATTTGTTGAAAACGATAGAACAACATCTTGTAAACAATTATTTATTAGAAAAGTGTATAAAATTATAAATAGACCAAATATTATTTTGACTACGGTTAATTTTTAAAAACATTAAAATAAACTTAAAATTTTTCGTGCAAAGTTTTAATTATTTTTGATTAAAACATAAAATTATTCAATATAGTACACTATTGACAAGAAAATAATGTTTATTAATAACAATTAATTTTAAATATAAAAAACTTAATAAGTCAACACGAATTCATCACATGATTATTTTGTGGAGGGTTTCATGTGCGAAACAATCAAATGTGGTTTAGGTGGCCATAATTTTAAATTTGGGTTTAATTTTTAATTCTAAACAACTTTTCCAAATAACATTTCTCGATATTTGTCAAAATAATGGTACTTTACTATAATCAACTTTTTCGACGTACCCTGTATTTTACGTGTGATTCGCTTTGTATTACTAGTCCATGTTTGAATTTAGGAAATGCACAAACTTAGCACGAATAGTTTTTGTTAGAAAACCTAATAATAATAAAAAATCCCATATGGTGCGGACTTTAGCGATGACACAGTACACTCCTAACTCTGCCCTTCAATTATATGAATATCACTACAGTATCATCGAGGATTTGGTAATAAACAATAATAATGATAGTATTATATATTCGGAAACTATAATCTTCCGAGTCTAATTGGTTACGAAAAGACAGTTCGGAGAGTGTTTCAGTATTAGTAGAGCGTTCTCATGTACGAACCATGTTTCAATACAACAAGCTTCCTAACGAAAGATGTATTTCTGGATTTGGTATTTCTAAAAGTAGTACTTTCTATATTAAGTACAGTGGATTCAATTTTTGAAAATAGTTTCATCATATTGGGTACGAAAGTAAAATGCCTGTTAAGAGTGTAGATTGTTGGAATTAGTGGTCATCGTTCCTATTTACGATTATTTAGCATCAATCAACGGATAGAACGTTTAAATGTTTCAGATATCAATACGACTGTTAATATTTTTTACCCCATAATTAATTACTCTATAAACATCTTTGTTCCAAAAAAATTAAACATTCAAATTTCCCTCCATGTGTGAACAGTAAGCTTCAAAATTAATAAATAAAAAGAAACAAACACACAATAAGTACAAAGAAAGCAAATCTCAAAAAGATAATATTGTCTTTAGGAATCTCCGAAAAACATGTAAACTCATTAGCAGTTGAGGTTTTGTAAAACAAAGTAGGAAAGTCTCAGGCTTCACGAATAATATGTATCTAGCTAATTATGCTAGCAATGGTTAAGATAACACCGAGCTATTTTAGTGGCGTATAGATTACAAATCAAATGTCACCGGCGCAGCTATCTACCACCAATTTTAATATTACCTAACTTTAGTAAATGCGAGTACAAACTTCCAGAAATTTATAACGATGTACATGATCTGAAACCCAAAAGCAGTACAGAACCAGACGATGTGAGTACACCATTTCTGCAGAAGCGTGCATGTACGTTTAGCGTTCCTTTGAAGTACTTATTCAATCTATCTCCATCGACGGGAACTTTCCCAAACATTTGAAAACAAAGTTATATCGTCTGAACCTGATTCATAAGACAGGTAGTAGGAACAATATTGAAAATAATAGAGGTTTCACCTATCCCGATCACATCCCGATTCCCATATCCCCAAAATGCTAGACGCTCTAATAATAAACCAGCTTATGTGGAAATGTAAAAATATTATCATAGATAACCAATATGGATGCATTCCTGGATGATCAGTAGAAACAAATATTATGAAATACCAAAAGTTCATCTGAAATTAATTTGACCAGAGAGCTAGTGTCCATTCCATTTACACGGACTATTGTAAAGCCTTTGACCAGATCAACCATAAAATATTAATTCCAAAATTAAGACCTCTTGGAAAAGGTGCAAGTATTACAATGGATTCATAGTCTTACATTTTCTATAGCAAATCTTGTAAAAGTTGGGGATCACATTGCATCTGAAAGAAAAAAAAAGTAACATCTGGAGTAATACAAGGTTCATATAGTCATAGTGGGCCATTACTCTTTAATTTATTTATAAACTATATAAAAAAGTGTTTATGAATTCAAATTTCTTGCTATTTGCAGGCGACCGTTAGAACAATAATATCTCGTCAGGATATGACATTGCTATAAGATATAAATGTTCTCCGTACACACTAACCAATTTTAGATTCATCCGAAAAATGCTTGATAAGGTATTCAATAAGATAAAAAATAATCTAAAACCAATATACAAAACAAACAGTAGTAATTTAAAAATAGTCAATCATAACGAGACCTAGGTATCATTTTGGGCTCCAAACATTCCTTTAATGAGCAATGTAAACTTAATTAAGAACAAAGGTTTGCGGTCATTAGGATTTATTACAAGGTTTAGTTGCAACTTTAATCCGTAAATGTATAAAATAATATATTTATCTCTGGTACGCCTTGTACTTGAATTTGGAAGTTGTTTATGATCCCCTATGTACAAGAAAAGCATAATGACACTGGAAGAAGTTCAGAACAGTTTAAAAAACATAATATTCACGCTAAGATTGCGGAATAACTCTATCCTCGTTTTCTGTTTATTACGCAAACATTCAATTTATTTCCTACGGATTAATACTTTGGGGGAGTTCGCATTAAATCAATACGAATTTTTCGGTTGCAAAAACGTGCAATACGAATCCTAGTCGATCTTAGAGTTCGAGAAACATGTCGCACACATTTCAAAAATATTTGTATATTGATATTACTTAGTATGTCAGTGTTTCATGTACGCTAGAAGTCATCTATTATTACACTAGTTTTTAAATCAATCGACAGAAAGCTAGTAACGAATTATAGAGGAGAAAATATTCAATCTTATTCAAATATTCAATTCTTAATCTTATGGTTAGTATTATGTATGATCAGCTGACGTACGATTATTATCAATCATATGGTATTCAGTATCTAGCGTTTAGATCTTTGGAGAATGGCCAAAAAGTTTATGCTGTGTATACAAACTTTTCCAATCGAAAAGTATACGAACTTTTCGATAAGGCAAATCACATTAAAACGATTTAAATACGTGAATGTTGTTGGTTCTAGTTTTAAAGAATAACGTTAATTATTGTTAATGATCTCGGCATTCTATATTATTTTAAAATAGTGTTAGTGAAACCTTTAATAAACATCCATCTATCTACATACAATGAAAAATAAAATGTAGGAAACTAGAAAATTCAAAAACCGAAGACAAAAATTAACATTAAAACTTGCTCGACATAGATTTTCAAATGCGTGATGATATCATTCAAACCAACTCTAACTGAATGTACACACCAGCTAAGAGAGATGACTAACTACTATACACACTCTCCAGCTGTCATGGCGTCGTAAAACTATACGCGTAAGTCAGAGAATACGATTTCAGGTGTATGGCCAGGCTTTAGACATATATGAACATCAGGCACATTGACAAGAAATGCTTCAAAATTAAGCACTTGAAGGTCGTGGATTTCCCTCCCAAGCAGCTATTTCATCCTGCAACCGTTGACGTCTAGTCTCTATCAAAAAAAATCGTCGATTATAGAACAATGTATTTGATTAAAATATCATTTCGTATTTTGAGTAAGTCTGATACTTAATTTTTCTTGGTAGTATAAAATGCATTTGGAAAATAGTGATCAAAATTTTTCATGGGATGTAAAAAAAAACGTTAACTATACGAGTAAAATTAAATTAAAAAAAGGCAAGGATATAATACTAAACTATTTTTACCAAACAAGTGAAATATAACTTAATTATGTTCTTTGTACCTTTAGCCACCCTAAGGAGTTCGTTCTCATGTTCCCTGATTTCGCGAACAGGACGAAAATGATTCGATTTGGTGTTTAAAGCTGCTGCAATCATACGACGCGCCGTTGACGCTGATGTTGGTGGTCGAGGTTTAGCAGGGGGCTGCAATGCATCGTGACGTTGCGCAATTAGTGCACATTCACGTGCCACTTGTGATGCCTGAAGAAGCGGTCGAGAACTTACCCAATCATGACGTATAGCTAATGCACGTTCCGCTAAACATAAAAATAATTCAATGCATCATCATTTATGTTAAAGTGGAAATAGAAATCTAATAATGTGTTAAGAAAACTTGTCTTTTATTTAGGAAACGAAGCTTTCGATCTGCACAAGTAATTTCTACACATAATATGATAAAATGAAAATTATAAATATCTCCTTACAATAGATCAATAGCGTTTGGATTTAATAGTGTCACGAACAATCATCATAGGAATGAAATATTAATATACTAATAAAAACTCAATAACAATAAAAACATGGTTACATATTATTGGAGAATGTATGAACTTAACTCAGCAAACTGGGCGCGGGTTTATAGAAAAGCAGAGGTTTGCTGTTGCCACAAAAAATCTTAAGTTGTCCACAACTTCTTTGTTTCAATAGGCAACTAAAAATTTTGTCAAGGGCCAGTGTCAATAGTGGTCTTTCTTGAACTAGCTATAGAAACAACAAATGCTTAGGGCACTCGTCATTTTGTAAAACTGTATAACTGAATTTTGTTCTCGTTATACTCCTCTAAACAAAGGGTAGAAACAAAGAGATGTGTTTGTATCATTGTATACGCAAAAAAAAACAAATTGTAATTACGGCTATAAAATAATTTTATCACAATAATTACGAATACGAATTGCAAACACGAAGAATTAGATATAATCAAAGACTAATGGCCAACAACTAATAATTGTAAAGCAAATAAAACTATACAAACAGATTTCTAACCTCTTCGTTGTCCAACTATCATAGTAATGCTATTTATTTTTATTTATAACAACCATTTAATTTAATAAAGTTTGCATTATATATTCATCTATCTAAAATATATTCAAAATGGCGGACGAAATGAAGTTGCTCTTAAACAGTGAGCTGAGGAAAACTCAAGAAAATTGACTTAATTGAACTGATTATTGACATTACGGTTAACAAGAAGGTGCCATCTCTAATAAGTAATAAATAAGTTTCCTCGTTGAAACGTGCAATATTAGTGATATGAAGTTAGTCACATGAAGATAGGAAAATGAAGTTAGTGATAATAGCATGTGTGACATTGTAAACACAAAGAAGGAACAATCCTCCGTCTGTAAAAATTCATTACGTGTGCAAATAAATCATGTAACAGCGCAATCAACCTTACTTGATAAACTAAACACCCACCTAGAATTAAGAATTTATGATCAAGCCAAAATAATTAGATTAATTAAAGAAACTAAAAAACCAGATATAAATAAAACAGTGCCATCTACTACGAATAAACCTAATGTGCACAAAAATGATCCCAGTACCTCAACTACACAAAATTCTGAGAAGTACATAGTCAACAATGCGCCTAACGTACATCGTAAAGTCACACAACAGAAATATATAATACCTAACTTTCAACAAAATAATGCTGCGTCTCAGAGCACTCTGTCATGTGGTCATATAACAAGTCATGAATTATCAAAGGCTATTGAACTTGCAAAACTAGATAACAACGTAAACAGCGAGGAAGGCAAAAACCATAAAAATACACTTTACAATCAAATAATAATTGGCACAAATAAACATATACATGGAGTTTCTGTTGTTCCCAAGCAATTATATGTACATATAAGTCGTCTAAATCCACGTACGCGCTCTGAAGACTTGATAAATTATCTAAAACAAAGTGCTCCACATATTAATTTCAATTGTCATCAACTGAAAAAACAGACTTTGAAATTTCATTCAAAATAGCATATCCCTATGAATATCAGGCTGAAGTTTTTAATTCAACCATATGGCCTGAAGGAGCTATTGTTAGAAATTTCAAAACGTTCCCGTGTAAACATTTTTACCCCCAAGGCCGACCCAGCAAAGCAATATAATAAAGACGAAAAGCTTGACGACGATTTTTGTCTATTCCATATGAATATACAGGGATTATCAAATAAGGCCTACTTGCTGGCGTATTTACAAATAAGCGTATTTTCTTGCCGAACGTCTGTCACCGTTGGGCGCCTGTTTAACTGAACATTTCATGAATACAACACAAGCATCTCAAACGATATTATCTCGATATACTTTAAGCTCACATTTCTGTCGAGAAAGTTATATGCATGGGGGATCCGCAATCTTGAAAGCCGAGTATGAGAAGCATGTTAAAGAGCTTATCAACTTAAAAAATCTCACTGTTGAAAAAGTTTGTGAAATCAGTGCAGTGTCCATGGTTGATTGCATACATGTTGTATGTGTGTACCAATCACCATCGAGTTCGTTTGATGCCTGCTTAAGTATTCTAACGGAAATTTTCACTTATGCAGTAAGAAATCATGTGGCGTTGATAAAATTCCTCTTCAATTAATTAAACACTGTAGTTTTCTTTTTGTAGATATTCTTACGGAGCTTATTAATATGTCAATTCTGGCATGACTTTCTCCAGAC
Source organism: Adranes taylori (assembly GCA_009867245.2). NCBI lineage: Eukaryota > Metazoa > Arthropoda > Insecta > Coleoptera > Staphylinidae > Adranes > Adranes taylori. The sequence continues at coordinate 8,839 of WYDF02299965.1, forward strand.
TAGCTAAAACTTGGTAAAATAGTACTTGTTCCTACAAAAGGTGAACTCTACAATGTTGAAAATTATACACAAATAACCATTCTAAGCAACTTTTCTCAGATATTTGAAAAAACTATCGCAAGCCGGCTCCTAAATTATATAACGCAAAATAATCTACTTTGCAAGCATACGCATGGTTTTCTACCTAGCCGTTCGACGGAGACTACAATAATGGAAATCATTCTTGACGCTGCTGACTCCGGTAAATACGTTGCCGTACTCTGCGTTGACCTTGACTGATAGCATTAGACATGACTTTTTAATTACTAAATTAAATGCGTTAGGAATTAGAGCACCACTAGATGAATGGTTCAAATCTTATCTCGGTAATAGAAACTTGTTCGTTGATATTGACAATGTCCTATCCTCCGAATTTACCGTAAATTTCGGTGTTGGCCAAGGGTCAGTGATAGGTCCTTTACTTTTCATACTCTATCAATGACTTACCCAATTACATAAAAAGTGGTCATATTGTGTTACATGCAGACGATGCTATAAAATCGTTTACAGTGACACGGTCTCCGAATTGGACGATCATATCAATAATGTATACCGTGAATTCTCAAACTGGTGCTCAGAAAATGACGTCATGATAATTAGTACTAAAACAACTTATACCTACTTCCACGTTAGATGTACTATTGGTAGCACAAGCAATGTCACTTTATCCGAATGTATTAAAGTATTGGGAATGAGCCTTGATAACAAACTAAACTACAGGCATCACATCGACTATGTGTGCTCCAGACTTTCAAAAGCTATATTTGCTATTCTAAACCTAAGACATCAATTACCCGCGAAAGAACTGCTCTCAGCGTACTACACACTAGATTTTCCATACATGAACTCTTATATACTTGTCTGGGGGCAATCATCAGACATTCAGCGTGTATTTGTTATGCAAAAGCGAATTGTACGTATAATATACAATATGTCCTATCGAGAAAGTTGTAGAGATATATTTAAGAGTGACGTATTAATGACTGTATCGCCAATATTTATTTTTAAAATGGCAAAGCATGTTTTTCAAAATAAACAGTCTTTTGAATTGATAAATTCTTGAAGCACCTGTTGTACAAGGAACGCAGCAAATCTAAATATTCCGCACCTTAATACAAACAAGTACCGTAAATCTCCTAAACTAACAGGTATATACATATTTAATCACCTGCCAACTTACATAAAAGGTGAGGTTAATTAATCCTCAGAAATTTTATAAATTAATGAAGGAATTTGTTATCGCAAACTGTTTTTATAATATAAAAGAGTTCTTTGAGTACAAAACTAGCTGACATCCCCGTAGGACCCGTTTAACTAGTATAAACTATCTTCTCTTTTCGTTCTTGTGTTAATATAAACTACAAGGAATTACTTTAACAAAATTAGTAACCGTAGATGTTCTATTTCTTGTAGTGTTGCATTTTTTTTCGTTTATATATGTTAATCTTAGATATATTCTTAGTACTTAATGTGTTTGTGTAGTGCAATGTATATTGTCAATGTTTATATGGCGCGCAATGTTATAGTATACATGAAGATTCATACATATTTATGCATAAATGACAAATATTTATGACAATCATATGGTTTTAAATAATAATTATTATAGAAAATCTGTTAGACCTTCAAAAATTGTTCTTACCATGAACTAAAGTACCAAATATGAGTAAAACATGCGTATAATCACACCACTTTATATGTATTGCACCAGGATCTATATCATTGTAAATTGTCATAATGTCTTGAGTTTTAAATGTAGAAGGAAAATCATACACTTCGATTACATGTCCTAGTCTTTGAAACACTTTTTCATCATTTGACTCTGTATTATTCTCTGGAGTTTTATTTATAAATGATGCCTCCACTACCTAGATAGAAGTAAAATATAATCACTAAAATGTGCTACGAAAAATACAGTAACTTTTATTAACATATGAAATTATATACCATTTCGGATATTTCTTCCTCATAAGGTTCTACATTATTCCTAAAAGTTTTTATTAATTAGTTTTAATATTGGCTAAAAAACTAACTTACAATTTTTTCCTTCGTGCTGGAGGTATGTATAGTTGTTTGTCGGGCCTCAACTTTGTTTTATTATTACAATGCATTTTGGAGAAAATTTTTAAACGAAAAAATCGTAGAACTATATTGGATTTTTTATTTACGTTTAACGCTTTCGCCTCGTACGACTATCAGGAAGCCAGCTGGAAGGGGACCGGTTAATTTAACTCGTACAATCGAGTATAGATAATGAGCTATAGTTAATGATATCAAATACGTACGATCATGAACCGATCACCATAAAACACCACAAAATAAAATAAAGCACCACTATTAAGATTGTGATTTAATAATAAAATATGTATGTGTAAAATACACAAGTTTTAAGTAACAAAAATAAATTAATTGTTTTTATTTCTCAATTAGTGTTGTACGTTATGTTTGAGAAATGGCCGCGTTTATCAATATTAATCATAAATTTTTTGCTTTCGCTGTGCTTGTAAGTGTACTGGCTTCATAATAAGCGCCTAGTATAAGTAAAGATATTTTGACATCGGTGTCTTCAACATCTGTTACCAGCCACGTAATAGAAGCTGCGCTTGCAAAAATGGCTTTTTACCAAACATGTTTGCTACAAGGATCCGAAACGTTACTTTATTCGTTCCAGTTTTCTTTCCTGTTCGGTTAAAAAATTATAAATCGGTTCATTTCCGGGATTCGGTTCAGCTCGCATTTAAATATTATCAACTTAATATAAAAACACCCACCGTCCATATCTTTTTTATATAACTTTTAGCTATAACTAAAGGTGCTCACATATATATTTAAAATGAAAGGCAAATATTTACTTATACTAGGGCAGCAAGCCCTTTGAATTATTTTTATAATTTATATAACATTAAAAACTTAAAAACAAAGTTGTAGCAATTTAATAAAGTTAATACATTATATACGGGTCTAATAAACTTTAGAATTACAACTTCTACCTCTAAAATAAGGATTTTTAACTAACAAGTCTTTATTGTAGTAATCACTCGATACAATTTTACAGGTGCATATAGTATATAATTGCAGTTATGAAATACATACTAAACAAAACATTTCTGTTGCAATTTTAAACACTACTAAATAAAAAATTTAAATATTACGTTAAACTAAATGTTAATTACTAACTGTCTTAATTCCAAAGTAATTTCAATATATTTTATTTATCTGCACACTAGAACCCTAATGCTTATTACGCATCTAGTGGCCACAATACACACCACGTATTATACAGTTAGTACATACTACAAAGTAGCATTTTTCAGCGGAAAATGTTTTCATGAACCGAAAAAAACATTGGTTTGGTTTCGGTTTTCGTTCCGGCAAAAATAACGGTTTTTTCGGTCCGGCTCCGGTTTGGATCCCTGTGTTTCAAGCAAGCTTTTGTGTTTACCATTGTACCAATGTCGCTTGTGAGCATTAGAAAGCCTGTTCTGATGAACGCAGCCATAAAATAAATAAACAAATAGAATCTTTGAATATGGTACAATACGGAACACGACCTATGCATGTAATACCGTTTTCTGGCAGTTTCATTGGTAGTAGAAGAAGAAGACGAAGGTGTATCCTGCGCTGTGGCTATCCGTCGCTGTCTGTCGTGTTGGTTGAATGACTAGCTGTTTTTAATTTATAGTTTTACTGAGTTTTTTGAGATTGAATTTAAATACATATAAGGCAATACACATTAAATTGAAGTGAATTCTTTAAAATGAATATTACATCAGCAGCTGGTATTATATCGCTTTTAGAAGAGCCAAGAAATGAACTCAAAATATTCGCATTAAAAAAACTGGATTGTGTTGTTCAAGAATTCTGGCCTGAAATATCTGATGCTATAGAAAAAATTGAAATATTACATGAAGATAAGTCGTTTCCACAATACGAATTAGCCGCATTAGTGGCGAGTAAGGTTTATTATCATCTCGGGTCATTCGAAGATTCTTTAACTTACGCATTAGGTGCAGGTGATTTATTCGATGTTAATTCACAATCTGAATATGTTGAAACAATTATTTCAAAGTGTATAGATTTCTATACTCAACAACGTATTGCAATAGCGGATGGAAATCAGAATACAAAGCCGATAGATTCTAGATTAGAAGCTATTGTTAACAGAATGTTCCAAAGATGTTTAGACGATGGTCAGTACAGACAAGCTGTTGGATTATCACTAGAAATGAGACGTATGGATATATTTAAAACAGCAATTACCCAGTCGGATGATATTGCTGGAATGCTAAGTTATGCTTTTCAAGTTACCATGAGTTTAATTCAGAATCGAGGCTTCAGGAATATAGTTTTAAGAGCATTAGTTGAACTGTACACTGGTTTAGCAATCCCAGATTATGTTAATATGTGTCAGTGTTTGATATTTTTGGAGGACTCCTCTGCTATAGGAGCAATTTTGGATAAGCTCGCTCAAGGCGAAGAAGAAAATCAATTGATGGCGTATCAGATTGCTTTTGATTTGTACGAATCAGCCACGCAACAGTTTCTAGGCAAAGTTATTGAGGCCTTAAGAAGCACAGCTCCAGTTCCTACATTATTATCATTAGCTAAACCGAAAACTACCAACGAACCAAAAGATAATGCCAGTCCAAAAGAAGAATCTTCTTCAAACGGAGAACGAGTATTAGAATCTCTGTCGCAATCTGAGAAAGAGCATCAAGAACGCGTACAGAAGTTAGACAACATTTTAGCCGGACAAGTATCTATTGAGTTGCATCTCCAGTTTTTAATTCGATCTAATCATGCAGACATGCTGATTCTCAAGCAGACTAAAGAAGCAATTCGTGTGAGCATATGCCACACAGCTACAGTTATTGCGAACGGATTTATGCATAGTGGCACGACAAGTGATCAGTTTCTACGGGATAATTTGGAATGGTTGGCTAGAGCCACGAATTGGGCGAAATTGACAGCGACGGCATCATTAGGTGTCATACATCGTGGTCATGAGCAAGAAGCTCTCACCCTAATGCAAAGTTATTTACCAAAAGAAGTAGGACCAAGTTCAGGTTATTCAGAAGGCGGGGGTTTGTACGCATTGGGATTGATACATGCGAATCACGGTACTAATATTATTGACTACCTACTTAGTCAATTGAAAGATGCTCAAAATGAAATGGTACGGCACGGAGGATGTCTTGGTAATTTTTTTTATTTAAAAAATATTTCTAAATTTTTGTACCATCTGAAATCTATGAAATTCAAAATTACATATTTTGTCTCCTACCTTTACTGTAGTAGAATTGTTACAACTAAATAGGTCTTGGCTTGGCTGCCATGGGAACTTACCGAGCCGATGTGTATGAACAGCTGAAATTTAATTTGTACCAGGACGACGCGGCTACTGGTGAGGCAGCTGGTATTTCTATGGGCATGATTATGTTGGGCTCTAAGAGTACAACTGCTATTGAGGATATGACTGCATATGCTCAAGTAAGAATTTTCTTTGAAACACATACATAATTCTATGGTACTTCATCTCAGAAAATTCATGTCAGTTAGTCTATTCAATAATTTTTCTCACAAAATATTAATTGGAATTAAGATTATTGACCTCTGTAGATTTAAAGGCAGTCTACTTTGTCAATTCTGTGTGAAAGCAGTGTTACTTAATATATAACGGTCACTAACAAACTCACAGTAGAATGGCGTATACGAGTTTCAAATAATTTTATCATTAGCGCATAAAAGTTGAGTTATTGATTAAAGTTCATTGTCCATTGATTTAAAAATCAACAATTTTTTCATAATTTAATTAATATAGTACATTTTTTATGTTGATAATCATTTGTAGTAATAGAATATCCATATTTTAATTTTTCGTTATTTAAGTACATATGTCAAGAATTCACTTCAAATTAATATCGCAAATGTAACTAACGGTATATGTATAATATTTAAAGGAGAGTCAACATGAAAAAATTCTTCGTGGATTAGCTGTTGGCATTGCATTTACAATGTATGGTCGCTTGGAGGAAGCTGACCCATTGATCACTCAATTGATGGCCGATAAAGATCCAATTCTACGTCGTTCAGGCATGTATACGCTGGCAATGGCTTACTGTGGAACTGGGCATAATCAAGTAATTATTCGTTAGTCTGTATTTAGCACGTGCAACGTAGTTTTTATAAAATAGTTCTTCGACCTGTGCCGATTATGTTGATTTAACGAGTATGGACGACCTGGCTACCTTCCTGGCTAAAGTTGGTTGTGGTTACAAGTTAATTGAGTAAAAAAACTCCATTTTTAAGATCTTTCCAAAACTTTAATTAATAGGAAAATTTGTATCTATGCAACCAATTTCAACTTCAGTTTAATATACTAATTTTGATTTTTTATGCTTTTAGAAAGTTACAGTCTATTTTATGCTTGGTTTAGCGGCTCCTTTATTAAAATTTCCGGTGTCCATACTAGACAAAACATTTATCAGATCTTACATTTGTAGTATACATAAAATTTAGATATAAGAACAACAATATAAGAAAAATAGCAGTATCGGAATGAAACTGTGGGAAAGAATGGAAAAAGTAGGGATTTCTGGAACAATGATGAAGGGATTGTATGAAGATACGAACGTTAGGGCGAGAGTGAATGAAAGGACATCGGAATGGTTTGACGCTAAAAGGGCAGCAAGGCAGGGTTGCCCAGTAACCTATGTGCCTGTCTGTTCAATAGATACATGTCAGAGTTCGAAGGGGTGTTAGAAAAGGGACAGGCGGGT
>WYDF02299976.1:5335-15655 GCA_009867245.2 Adranes taylori
AATGAAATGAAATGGAACAGCTCACAAAAATTTTAATTATAAATAACTTCAACTATCGTTGCCTGTCAATTAAAATGTCGAGCCCAGTCATATGTACGTATTATAAATATTAATAACAATAAACCTCAATACATTATACCGTTATTGCGTATGTTTATGTATTTACCTATAGATATAAATGTGTATACTTAATAATCATAATAGAGACCAGTTATTTTCTTTCTTCACCCCTGAATCTCATTCAAAATCATAAGATGTTAAAAGATATAAAAAAGCAGTATGTATAATAATCAATAACATAAGTATGATCCTGCTTTTATAAGATTCAATTCAGTAACACCACGATGATCAGAATATACGAGATTGTAGGTCCAGTTGAGCGTTCAGAACGTTAAAATTATAACAAACAATAAAAATAAATTACCATAAATATTATTTCTTTAAATCAGTGGGCTAAAAATATTATTATAAACCTACTTACCAGAGATCGAGCATTTCTAACATAGTAAGTAATTCACGATATTTCAATACCCGAAATAAAAAATATGTAACTTTTATGGAGAATGTGATAAAAATAGAACATATAAGAATTGTAACATAAATACCATTTAAACGTCATTTCCATGTGTTAAAATGCTTTCTCAATGGTCAAAAACTTTTACCAGAATAGGGTAGCTTGGGTAAAAAAAAATATATACCAGTAATAGTACTGGAGTAATAATACTGTCCGGTTGAAATTTGTGACATGGAATTGTGTGAGCCCTAACTGGATACATAAATTCTACTTCCAGTTCAATCCCATCCAATTCTACTGGGGAATGCTACAAACTTTCATCAAAGTTTTAATTACGAGCGTAATTTACAAATTGACAAAAGGTTGTTAGAGGATTTTAATAACTGTTATACACTACTAAAATTGATAATTAACCAATAACTTATGGCACATTGCTTGAATAAAGCAAAAAATTCAACCTCAATAAAGCTAGTACGGCCCATAAATTAATTAAACACAATTCACATAAAACACATCAAGATTTTAAAATATTCTATTAATCAACGAGAAATTTATTTTCAAATCAATTAAAGGGTGTTTATGAATTTTGCCAAATAATAAAACAGATTCTGATTAAAGTTTATTTGAATTACATAAATGTTTATACGAATGTAACATAGTTTGCCTCCTAGTCAAATATAAATAAAATAACATCCAAGCATTATCAGATTAAATATTATTAATAATAAGGATTTGATAATAATTAACAAAGAACTGGTCGACCTACAACATAATAAAATATAATACGGCTCTGATTAATTAAAATTTCATAAAGGTTTATCCGCCACTCGAACATTTGCAAGGTAAATCTAAAAAGGTAAATTAAAATTAATTGTTTATTAACTGGTTGTGAAATGAAAATTGGTTAGATTAAATAAAAATTAGTTACTCAGAATAAAATCAAAGAACTTAAAGTGTTCAATTTCTTAACCAAGATTTATATATAAATAAATAAATAAATGCATACTTACATTTGTACATCTGCCATATTTTTCACGATAACAAAGATAATAATGCTTGTAATTAAACTGAATAAACTAATTGCGAACTGAACGAAAGCTAATAAAAAGTTGAATCAACCTCTACTGGTTTTTTCGCTTTTATATTTTCAGTCAACACCATCTTCCCGTACTACCTTTCAAAAGAAGTTCGTTGCATCTCATGTCAACTCAGTAAAAAAGCTATGACTCAAATTATGATTCCATTTTCTCTCTCTAACACATGAAGGACAAAAACATTTGCGTGAAAAGATCCCTTTCGATTTCTAGTTTCTCGCGTCGTGATTAGTTTTTTCTCATCGACTATCTACAAGAGAATACCTGATATCTGAATAATTTTTCACGTCAATTTTTTCTGAAAGATATTTGTATTTATTTAACTGTATAAGTAAGTAAATGAAATTATGAATATATATGGCTACATTATTTTATGAAATTGGTTGATTTTAATGAATTTAATCTTTTAGACCTTATTCTCTTTCATTATTTAACATATTTAAAATCTCTACAAGAGAATCCCAAGAATTGAATATGTCTAATAACTTTTGGCGTCACAATACTCTATATAGTGATATGATTAACCACATAAAAGTTATATCAAACATCTCCAATAAATTCCTTATAACAAATGGACTCCATTTTAATCTCATTTAATTTGGAGAATCTGTTTCCCTCCATCCTCAATGTTGAATTCAAAAATATCATTTCTGAAAGACTTGCCAACTCTTCCATCTCTAGTGAAAACTGTGAAAGACTGATGAACCTAATAGGTATCTGTCTTAAACAGGACTCTTTCTTCTTTTAATGCCAACTATTTTCCCAACTGTTTTCCCAAAAGAGATATATAGGCAACCCACTAGCCCCCTTTCTTGCCAACATGTTTACAGTCTCCTATCATCTAACAATACGCTTGTCAAAAAAAAATAAAACTTTCGTCTAGATACATCGCTGATGTTTTTTGCATATTCGAGAACAATCCGATTGAAGTGCATGACCTGTTACTAATTTTAAACATCCAAAATCAACGCATAAGATTTACTGTTGAGACCACTCTGAACAACTCAATAAATTTTTTGGATATAAATACCACGAAAAATAACACTAATAAATTTGTTTTCAAAATTTACAGAAAGCCCACCCATACAGATCATTGTATAGACTATACATCTGATCATCCCTTCCAACACAAACTAGCCGTCTTCAGTTTCTTGTTTCATAGATTATTTTCGATACCACTTTCTCACAACGCTTTCGTATCTGAACTTATAATCATCTTACAGGTCACCTCAGCGAATCATTATCCAATCAGCCTCATAAAAAATCCTTCTTTAAGTATCTGACACCTCACCATCTTCCTGTGAATGTTGATAAACCTACTCGGAAGTACTTCTCTTTAACGTTTATAGACGACCTTTCTTATCAGATAAAAAATAGTTTATAAAGACCAGCACCCGATATCTTCATATCTTACCGCCCTCCTTCAATCCTGAAAGATTTATTAGTTCGCAACAAGAATCCTATCCCCTTACTTAACAGAAGCGCTGTTTATCGCCTCCAGTGCGAATTTGGCTGCAACTATATTGGTCAGACCAGAAGGTGCTTCCAAAACGTATCAATGAACATTTATCCTATCTTCGTAATTTAAAGTCTTCATCAACTTTGCAAATCATTTATTAGATTCAGACCATGCCTATAATGATAACTTTTTCACCCCGCTACATTTTTATAAAAAAGGAAAAAAGCTCTTTTGAAATAACTAATTCTATCAAAACCGACCCGCTCAAAAACTTAAATGACCACATAGCGTTCGCCGGTAGCGAATTTTTAAAAAGTTTACTGATTCTATAACCACATGTACTCCCTATTTCCCACTCAAAACATTCCATTCCCATCTTCTTCATTTCTCCTCACAACTCACAATATAATAAACAAGTTCTTTTTATCCAAATCATTAATAAATTTAAATTCACATGTCTATATATCATATATGGTAAGAAGCCACCTGTAGGGGGCTTTTGGTACACGTCCATTTTATGCTTTCTGCATAAAATTTCACGAACTCTACTTTGACATTTCGTTACTCAATTTGTTCGTTTGATCAATTCTCATTCATACGTGCTTTGGGCGTCTACTCGAAAATGACCCTAAATATTTAATAAAAGTTATCAATGTTTATTTGCCTTTGGGCACATTATTTGAAGCTTTTCATGTCAATTTATTTCAATTTCTGATCCTTTTATGTGTCAGTTTTGAATTTTTTTAATTTTTAAAAAATAGTTTTGTTTTGTTTCCTATTATTAACACTTAATGAAATTAATTTCTAAGCCTTCCTTGCTCTAAGTTTTTGTAATCTTCTGTTTGCTTCACCTTATTAACCCTCATGGTCATGTTCCAAAAATGAAACAATGCCTAATTTAGCTCCCTGTTAATAGGTAGCGCTTCCAATATGTTTGAACTATCCTTCAATAGTTTCCAGCTGTTTAGTTGATGCGTCACCATTATCTTAGCTCTGCATGTTTGTTTTCACCGGATTATTAGTGGCCATACACAAACAGGCAAGGTAATTGTTGTTTGTTATAAACACTACGTTATTGCGTGTATTAATTTTGTAAATTATTATTTCTTTTCTGTTGCTAACGTTCAATTGTGATCTCTAGTGAAGTTCAGTTATTTTATAAAGTTTGGTTAGGAATTGGATGTATATGGACCTCCGTTTTTAGGTATGTTCCGATTTTGGAACCTGACGTCTTAAGTGTAGTAAATTGTAATTTTTGTTTAAAGGTAAAATGGATACAAAAACAAAAGGAGATATACGTCTGATAGTCTTAACTGTTTATTGAACAAAATTAATGAAGGAAACTTTGATTCAGCCGACATTTACATCACACCCCCCGCAGATCACTCCGAATATGACTCCGATGTATCCGATAACGAAGATGAGGTTGACTTTGCAAATAAGGTTACGTCAAAAATGCTCTGTGCTCCAGCTGAGGCATCTTTACAAATGCATGGCAATCGTACATCTTTACAAATGCACGGTATATGACACAGATGAAGATGATGAGTTAGAAAATGGGACTCTCTCTGTAGAAGCGGAATCTAATAATAGCAAAAAGTTGGACACGAAAAAAAAAATGGACAGGCCACTCCAAGCGGAAATAGAAACAGGCTAAAGAAAAGAATACTATAATGCATAGAAAGCGATTGTAGTGAAAGCGAAGTTGAAAAAAATAGTCCATGAAAAACCAAGAAGATAACAATGGAAAAAGGGGATCCTACAAACCCTGCGATGTCCAATGTTACTTCAACACCAACAGAAGACATAAATCGGAGTAATCCAGATGATCTATTTCTAAGGTTTTGGGATTGCTACATTTTTAAGTATGTCAGAGATCAGTCAATAAAATATGCTAAAGAAAATAATGCAAATAGTACGTTTCACGTATCTGTAAATGACATAAAAGTTTTTTGCCATCCTTATGATATCTAGATATAGTACCAAGACTAGTATACCCGTGAATTCTGAATTCACCTCCCCATGAATCCATCGGTACCCGTGTTTGCCTACGGTGACGGACAGTTTCGTTTCGCTCCGCTATCCGATTAACCTAAAATGTATCACCTCCCCATGAATTCACCGCCCCATGAACTCTCCCGATACCATATTTGCCTACAATACAATATTTGCCGACACCATATTTTCCGATACCATATTTGCTTTGCTGTCCGATATTTGCCTACCCATGAATCCCCCGGTTCCCGTGTTTGTCTATGGCGTGGGCAGCTTCGTAGCTTTCTTCTAATTGTAACCATAATTCATAATTCCTTTTTCATAAAATAGACTCACTTATTGACTCGCTTCATTTTCCGGTAATATTTTCGCATGGCAGACTGCCAAGAACTTTTGAATTCATGAACTATCCATGAATACCCCGGCCTTAACAGAAAAGACTCCTAACAGGATACCAGCATAAAATAATAATAATATAAACATAAGTGTTTGAAAAATAAAACCGCTTGGTGTATTTATAGATTAGATGACGAAACATTTTTAACGGGGAACACAAAGTCGTCGAAGGATATTTAATAAGTACAGAGCCTTATCAGGGAAAAGGAATGCATCTTCAGAATTCGGAGCTTGGTCTTGGAGCATCAGTAGTAACCACCTTTGCAGACAGACAAACAATTTTATCCAGATCGTCATTACACTTTTTTATTGATAAGTTTTGTACTGGTTTTCCGTTTCTTAGAACAATGACTGAATTTGGGTATGGCTGCACGCGTAAATTATGTCATAATCGAACTGAAAATTGTCCTCTCACCAAAAAGTAAACAATAGAAAAAAGGGATTTTACTAGCTCCTATGTAAACAAGGATAAAAGCATAATCGTGATGCAATGGATTGATAATTCAATAGTTCAGTTTGTGTCGAATGTTTATGGTGTGTTATCAACAAAGTCTGCTAAAAGATATTCCGCGGCTGTAAAGAAATATATTATGTTCAAATGCCAAATGCGAAAATTTTTTATAATACCTACATAGGAGGCACAGATTTAATGGATAGGAATATATCTTACTACAGAATTAAAATCCGAAAGAACAAGTAGTACTGGTCTGTAATTTCTCACCTGCTTTCAGCGACGCTCTCATTGCTTGGAGTTTACACAGAATAAAGATTGAAGTTAAACAAAAGTATTTGCCAACTACGGATGATAATTTTGATATAATCAAACCCGCCCTAGACTTTTTAGGTCTTATAAGAGATATTGTGTCTACTTATTTATATTTATATACAAATCGTGATTCAGTTGGTCGACCGGAGTCCAGAGAAATGGATTAATTAGAAATGTTCCTACAGATGTGCATAACCATTTAAATGTGTTGCATCATCCAGAAACTCAAAAAAAAAAACTGATGTAAAATTTGTAAAAACAATCTTGGATGTGGTGTGCGTCGTGTCAATGTGCATCCTCTGGACTGGTTTAAAGCGTTTCATGACCAACAGAACCAGTTATATACTTTAAAATGAATAAATGACTTTGTTCAATATTATTTGTGTTTTTCGTAATTACTAAGCCATGTTCCAATAATACAACTTTTTTTCTCAGCCTTGTATAAAATTTTATTGGTAAGGTAGAATTTTTTTACAATTTTTTCTTGACTTTGATCAATAATACCTTTCAGAAAATTAACTTTATTTAGAAAATAAAAATTAACCAAAAATTTACCAAAAAAAGAATTAAATTTAATTTTGATGAAAGCAGGTTACTTTAGTCTATAAATTATATTCTAATAAATTCAAACTGCAGTGAACTCTATTACAATCAACAGAAACGTATAAATTCTTAGAATCCGAGCGCAGTTGTTCGATAGGAAGCAGCTGCATTCCATTCTAGGAAAAGACAATTTGACGGTCATCTATTCTGACGCTCTAATCAGTTTCGGCCAGGATTCTTGGTTGGATTATAAACGGACATTTCGGGGGTTAAAACTCAGCATCAGAGAGCATTCCTCTGACAACTGTTTTTCGAAATAGGCAGCCGCTATCTCCCAATATCATTAACATGATACGACAGAAAAACGAATTGAAATGAATGGGTCTAATTTACATTCCGATCTCTTGACTCAAAATATCTAACTGAAAAGTTTCCTTTGCAATTGGTTTGCTATTAGCATTTTTATAATATAAAGTTACAAGCGTATGTAAATTACATGATTTGTTTCATATTCCTTTGGTTTATATTGCTTTGGTAACATAACTGCAATGAGATCTTACGCCTATATTTGGAATAAGAGAAGGTGTTGATAAAAGCTATAAACCTATGCTAGAAACACGTGTCCACCTTGCCTCAATTTTTACAACTAATTCGTATAATCTTCTTCTCATCACAATTTTCGAAATGAACACCCACTTGCTTAAAAATTCTCCTTACCGCTTAAAGGTAAATACTACTTACATTCTTCATATCTTATAAATCTACAAATAGAAATTTGCCTACTGTGCCGCAAGCTCTACCAGTTGAAAATCTATGGGCGATTTTATATCAATTAGATGTACAAAAAGAAAAATAATATCAAATGATTAATTAAAACGACGAATCATTTCTTGTCGGAGAAATGTCAATGTTAATTTGCTCCAACATATAATCAAAAGTTTCTACAACTACAACAGTATTCTAATTATTTTCTCACAATTGACTGGAATAGAGTTCTCTAACACCAAGCCCATAAAAATTTTTTCTGTCCTATTATCTAGTATATTTGTGAAGAAGCCCTGTGTCCTTAACAAAGTTTAGTATTTTCTTGATACAGCACATTTAGTTTAGTTTTCCCAAATCGATTGCGCCTTAGAAAAGAGCGCGTTAGGAAAAGGTGTGGTTAGGTCGCATAATATGTAGTGAGCTCGCTTTGCTGCAGATCCAATCATTGGCTCCGTACTGATATTTTTTTGCCAGGTTGTCCGCTATTTGATTATCCTGAATTTCAAAATGCACTCGTGCCCGTATAATCACCACACCCCGCATTCCAAGATCAGTGTTGTATACACTTCTCCAGCCCTAAGGGAGCATAGTGCAGTCAGATTGCACAAAAACTCGTTTTAATATTCCCATTTTTCAGCTTGGAATACAGTGGTCTATCTTCTCGTTAATTATAAGCTGAAGATTTGGATCCTTACCCAGATATATTCCAGCTCCTGTCTGTTGCGCTGAGTGGCCCCATCTTTAAGACAGGCAAGTCCATTTAACAGCAGTGGGCAGTTTCCATCACTACACTGTTACTTGTCATGAATAATCACCCGAAAAGAGTCTTCATTATTATTATTAAAATGGAACATCTTCATTATGTCCAATGACCTGTACACTATGTCCTTTATGTTTCTAGTATCCATGATTTGAGTGCCTCTCTCTTGGGGTAGTCCCTCAAAATCATATATTATAACGCCACTTAGAGAACAATGGTCTATAAATTTTTAGTTATTCACAAAGCTCATCTAGAATTGGCACACAGCCACATTATTGTGTTGTAAAAGGTCGAATTTATTCAAGCATTCCAAGGTTCTCCACCCCTAATGAATTTTAACACAAATAGGATAAAAATTAGATACTCTGGTTCCTGCGTGTTGCGCCGTCATGGGCTCATCTTTAAACTAGAAGTCCATTTAATAGCATGGGAAAGTTTCTATCATTTCATTGCTCCCTGTCAAGAATAATCCACCGAAAGCAATCCTTACAAACGGAATCTGACGATATGTTTTGAAGATGTCTCCACAAACCTTATATTATGACGCCACTTAGAGAACAATGGTCCATACAATTCATTTTAGAATTTTATCATATGTTGCGGGGCTCTGGCCTATACCAAAGTTACTGAATACACTGATTTTTAAAATACAAGAATTTATTATTCTAAATGACGTAACAACAAATAATTTATATGAATATAAAAACAAAATATACATGACAATTTCTATTGCATCGATTTCCCCTACATTACCTTACCCACGTTTGTTCACACTACGCAAAAACACAGTGTCAACTAATCTCCCCCACTTGGTAACCAATCGAGAAAGGGCGTGTTTCAAAAAGGCAGGACTATCCCAACTGTCGACACCAATCATCTACAAAGACTGAAAAGTTAAGGGTCGATAGAATTACTTTTCTATTTCAACATTCATAACGCCGTTCTTATTTTGATAGCAAGAATATGCGCTCGTCTCGTTTATAATATGAAAATTATAATGGGTGAAAAACGGGGATGAAACGGTGCGAGGAAAATTAAAGCGCATGTGTACTTTTCCAATAAAATCTATCCAGTCTATTGTTATTACGTAGCTGGTGATGATCTGTGATGCGTTCTATAGATTTTCGTGTTCATTCGTGCACAACGCTAGTGTAATTATTCTTTTTTTTTTTATTTTGTGGGTTAGGTTCGATTAATTTTTAGTTCCTATTAAATGATAAAGTTCAATATAAATTTATTTTTGTGTAATGTTCGTCTCTTTCGTAAATAATTAAATAAACATGATTGGTTATTTTAAAGAAGAAAACAAAGAATTGGACATTACTATGTTTAGAGTGCCACCAATTTGTTTGCAAGATTTTCCAGATTTTTTATTATGTACGTATTTCTATAACTTATAACTCTTATGAAATTAGTATGATCTTAATAAAATATGCATGCATTCGTATAGTTTAATATTATTTTACGTAATGTTAAACATGTTAATGTTGAAAGGCGGACACTTTATTTAATATAAATAGAACGTGTTATAAATATAAAATAACTATGTTTTAATATTTGGTAAATCATCTTTATTAATGCTTTCAATTATAAATGTTTCTTAAACTTTGTTTATTCAATTAAACAAACGTATGTAGTTTTAGATAACACATTTAATAAACAACTAGTCCTCAAGTACTACTCAATAGCGGTTTTAGGACTTGTTCATATATATATATAATATCGGTTTATAACGTTCTCCGTCGTTTTCCGATTTCCAATCTCCACCTCTCTCTGTCGTTCCACAGGTCGTGATCCAGTTCTCTTTCCGTCATGTCTCTATCTATGCCTTCTCTCCAACTTCTCCTTGGTCTCCCTAGTTTCCTTCTTCCTATAGGTTGCCAGTTTAATATTTGTTTTGGAAGTCTGTCTTCAGGCATACATTGTACATGCCCATACCAGATCAGCTGTTTATTTCTGATATCATCCATGATTGTGTGTGATACGCTCATTATTTCTCTTATTCGTTCGTTGGGCACCCTGTCTCTT
>WYDF02299987.1:0-15652 GCA_009867245.2 Adranes taylori
AGTTTCTACTTTCTATAACAGATGGCTAACCTAGCGGACAGAGTAAATTAATGTGGACACTTTTTTATATGAGGTTTGTTTGTCTCATAGTATATAGTCTTTGGTTAAAGCTAACAATTTATGAGAGTTCTACTCATAAGGTTTTACGTCATGTATGCGAAAAACGTCATAAGCACTAACTATATCACATAAGCAAAGTATTGCCATATTTTATTAGACGTACTTAGTTACAAATTTATTGAATATTGGAAAAAATACTTACCTTAATAGGTCTGAAAAGAATATATTCTGTTTCTCGATTGGCTAAATATAAACGCATTGACTTTTGAATTTCTGGAATTTTTGTTTTTATGTTTCTCTGTGCGATACTGATTATACAGGATAAAATTTGTGGTCTTGTAGTATCATTTTCTCGAACTGATATTACGTTTTGTTTATTTGTTTCCAACGATTTTTGTATCATCTCAGCCTAAAATAACAGAAAATCTGTAAAAAGTATAATGTTACAAATCAAGAGCATAATCATCATAACATAAGTGTTTCAAATATCTATTTCATTGTAGAAAGAAAGGAAGAATATATTTATTTTCTGAAAGATCAATATAATGCACCTACAAATCAATACATTAATAATTTAATAATCAATACATTAATAATTTAATAATCAATACATTAATAATCTTTAGGTAGGCGAGTGAATAATTCATCGCTGTATAAATAGGGTTATTTTCAGAAAGCTTAAGACGATGTTTAGGGTATGATTCGAGTAGTAGACCTGTTTCAGTACTTTTGAATCAACATTTTGTTTCAGAATTTTAATTGAATATGTAACTCTACTCAATTTAATATTTCATTATGTGTTCATTCCATTTCAGAGTATTTCCTATCGTGATACCCAAGTATTTTATCGTATCTTGGGGCTGAAGTTGTAGGGATCCAAGTGTTATTGAGTTTCTGATTTGAGGTATTGAGTTTTCTTTTGTTTTAAAGTGTTAATTATGTTTTAGGAATGTTCAGTATTAATTTATTTCTCACGAACCTCTCTTGGTGGATTTTTAGATACTTATCTCCCTCCCTCTCTATATTCTCTAAAGTGTCTCCCTTTAGCAGTAGGCTAGTATAGTCAGCATAATTTATTATTACAAGGTTTGTGTTAGATGCTATTTTGGGCATACCATTTATAAAAAAATGAACAGTAATGGTCCAATGATGCTCCTAAACTGGTTTGATAGTGTTGTGATCACTTGTGGGTAGTGTAAGTTTTTTTGCTGGTTTCCCAGTTAGTTATTTACAATAGACCACGCCGTTTTGTTTTTATTTTCTGACTCGCGGATTAATTTTGAGTAATGTTCAGCTTTAAATTTTCCTAATCCTTCGTTAGTTTTTTAATTTGTTTGTATTCCGTGTTATGCACAGGGTCCACTTGTTGTAATATATCTACTTGGTCAAGTCGTTTTTTGATTTCGTTTATTTCTTTGTCTTTCCTTTTTTGCATACACATTTAAGTCAATTTGCTTGCTTTTTACTTTTATTAGGGGTATTCAGCCAATTACAATTTCATAAATCGTTCTTCAAAGCATTTCCCAAATTTTATTTGTTTCAATTATTGATATTTGATACACAAAATTGCAATTTACTCCACGTAGTTCGTCTATAAGGCGTTGTATGTTTGTTTCTGTATTATATCATGAGTAATTTGGTGTCTTCTTTGGTCTTACGCTAGTCTAGTTATTACACTATGAATTTTTGTTCCTAGATGATCCAAGATGTGATAATCTATGACTATCCGAGAATGATTTGTTAATACATTATTTAAGTTGTATTAGTTATATGTGTTGGTTTATTTATTATTGTGTTTACGTTAAAAGACGTTAAAACTTCGTTTATATTTATGAAATATCCGTAATTTGTTGTAATTTTTATCTTTCATATATCATATACGTATGTAATACGTATAGGTATAGGAAAGATATAGGATTCATGTTTTGAGAATTTTTTCTATATCACTTTAGTACGTCTTTTGTATTCACATCAGTGCAAACCATTTATATGTAATTAGAAGACGAGACCGCAAGGAACAATTTACCATAAAAAGATTTTTTTCAAAATAATTTTTTCTTGCTCAAAAATTTAAAAGAAAGTCGTATTTCTAGGCGCCTATGCGTATGTCTGTGCGTTCAAGAAAGCTGCTAACCTTTTGGACCGATTTGCATTAAATTTGGTACACATAAGTGTTCCGCAAAAACGATTTTTTTATAAATCCAACATGGCGGAAATGCGCCACTTTTTTTCACAAGAAATACACTTTTTAAACTAGGAGGCTGAAATTTTTCACACATATAGTGGCTCGTATTATGCGTCGAACAGAAGAAGTCCAATTGTAGTCTGAAGTCTGTCTGTCCAGTCTGTCCAGAAGTCTGTCTTGTACAGAACGCGACGTTACCAAGTTCAAAGTTTGAAAATATTTTTCAATATATCTCAAAAACTATAAAAGATAGGGCATTCCAATAAACTTTGTTTTATAGTCTACCTAAAGACCCTTCAATTTTTTTCTAAAATCACAATCTAACATATATATTCAGGATGTTTTTTTTTATTCAGGATATATATTCAGGATGGATCTCGGATCCTATGAAAGTTGGAAAAATAAAACTCAGGGAGCATATGTATGGCTAAAAAGCATCTAATGTACCAATACGAACAACTGAATATACTGAACTGATTTTAAGCAATAAAAATAAAACTTTTAGTAACACCCTGTATATTTTTACATATCTCAATAGCCCTTGGAATTCTATTTAAAATGATATCGCCATGATAGGCCTAACTCTTATCGTTTCAAATATATTACCCTTAATAAGTTGAAATTTCGCAACTTGTCGCCATGGCTACCGATATTCTACATTCATATATACATGTAAGGCCTAAATAATAGCACATATATGCAAAGTTACAGGAAAAAATATTCTACGTTGTATGAGAGCTAGCGACTGTGCTTTTGCAATTGAATAAATGTTGTTATCGGTGGCAGATGCACATTATAATTTTGGGAGGGGTTCAAAATGTTTATTTTATTCATTTTGAAAACTAGAACACTGAAATTTTGATAGCATATAGTATCTTGTATTATGCGTCGAAAGAAATTAGTGCCATGCTTGAAACTGATGTAGAACGCTACGTTGCCATGTTAAAACTGTTATAATCTTTTCGATATATCCCAGGAACTATAAAAGACAGTGTACATGAATAATCTTTATTGTATAGGATACCAAAATTTTCGTTCAATTTTATTTCAAACATTTTTTTGTAAAATTATAATTTAACATATTTACAGGGTGTTTTTTGTTTTGTAAAATTTGCGATCCATTTTCTCGAAAACGGCTATTGTACTACATTAAATATCTCAGTTCCTATGAACGTTAAAAAAGTAAAACGGGGAATACACGTAAGACACAGGGACCTCAATTTTGAGCATAGCGGTCGCGGGAAAAAGTCAAAAACGGCAGCATGTCGCCAAAGGGGTCACCCGAGCTGTCCGCGCCGTAGGCGAATCTGGGAACCAGGGAATTAATGGGTAAGCGAATTCATGCATAGAAGAATTCAGAACGCCAAGGCAGTCTGGCGTGCGAAGATTGCTCTTTCAGAAATTAGTCGAAAAGAGAGCCAATAGCGATTGTAGGCCATGGCAAATCGGACGGCGGACAGCAAATTTCTCAGGATCCGCGCCGTAGGCAAATACTGGCAAAAAGTAAATCCAGAGCGGCCCTAAACCGCGGCGAAACGAACAGCGAAGCTAGCCGCGGCGTAGGCAAATATGGGACCGGGGGATTCATAGGAGGCGATTAGAGTGACTCAAAAGCGGTAGTGGGGAAAAATGAAGTCAAAAACAGCAGCAGACCGCGCCAAAGCGCACTAATTCATAAGACCAAGGCACGCCAAACTGCACTTTTAGAAATTAGGCGAAAGAGAGTCAAGGGGGATCGTAGACCTTGCCAAACCGGACCCGAGACGTAGGCAAATACAGGGAAAATGTGAGTCAAGAGCGGCCGTAGGCCGCGGCAAAGCGGACAACAAAACTGTCCGCGCCGTAGGAAAATATGGGGACCGGGGGATTCATGGGTAGGCGGGAGATTCATGGGTTAGACTAATGTTTAGTTCACCCTAAACACTATTGTGCTAATTGAATTTAATAGACTACTTAAAAGGTGAGTCAAAATTAAAAGATTCAACTTATGTGTTATGCAAGATAAAACAAAACGTAGAGGTTCCAGTATATGAAAGATTGGGTGGCGATTACGTCCACGAATTTTTAAATATTATTATCTGGTATATTATTTAGATACTTTTGAATTTATACAAACGTAACATACAAAATCGATAAATTGTCGAATTTTACATATTAGAAAAATACAAAAAGAATCACGTTTGATTCCCAAATATTTGTTTCCATCCTTTTCAAAATAGTACAATTTAAAAGCAACGATGTGTTTAGTTTTTACGTCAATTATTCTATGCTTTTAGGTAATATTTAACCAATAATTTTTAAAATACTATTAAAAACCCTTCCAACCCATCAATAAAAAAATTTATGTGTAATTTTTAGTCGATTGTAAAAAACTCATTCGCTGTTTTTTCGGAAAACATTCACTTTACCTTTGAAATTAATGGCACATCAAAATAAAAAATATATAAAAAGTATCTGTCTATAAAATTTGAAGTAGCTGTTCCAAGTTTAATGCTCACTTATTTCAGCCAAATAATTTAATTAGTTAGTATAAAACTATTTTAAAACATACCTTCAGTAACCACTGTAGAATATTTCCAATCAAAAGTCCCGTGCAGTGTCGAATAAAACACTCGCACGAATTTTTTAATCGTTTATCAATCTCTTTCCTCGAATCCACTAAATACTCTCTTACTTTTGGCGTACCTAAATAATGTAAGCAAATTATTTTCATGTATTGTTTATGAATTGAATATACACTGTTTATATTGCATACGATTAGAATATTTGTCGTACATAAAAACCAACGTTCTTACTACTTTATGCATTATTATAAGCATCGTTTCAACATTGTACTTTGGATCGTAAAATCAGCGCTTAAACAACTGTGATACCATTTGAATACATTCTACCTGTGAAACTCATATTATGAGCGACATATTAAATGCAAACAACGCATGAATCTTTTAAAGTTTTCATCTTTTAAACTTTTCAAATTTGTTTTTATTGCACAATATCGGCTCAGTGTATTTAACTTGTCAAAAGTCCCTTATAAAGCACTATTAATGCTTATAATAAGATTACCATGATTTAGTTTCGTAATTTGCGCCGATATCTAATTACCTTAAAAGACAAATTACTTCGAACATTAATCATTTTTTTTTAGTTTCTCTATCACTTGACAACGAATCTCTCTGTACCGAAAATGTTTATAAAATTATAGAATTCACTTTGAAAAAAAGTGCCAAACGCGAGTTAGAGTTAGAGATGCATAGAGCAGACTTACAAAAGCAAAGGCAGATTTAAGAAGGAACGCAAGGGTAGCACCCCTCAGCCCCCCAAAACCAAAACTGTAAAATTATCCGTAATATATTCCGTATGAATTAATTCGTCGTCCATAATATTTTCTTTTGCTCCCCGCATCTCGTTATCTGCCTCTGTACAAGACTAAAGAAGAAACAATTTCGAAAAGCATACACAAAAGTATAGAAATTAACATAGAAATACAAATGATTACAAAAAAAAATAATAATAAAATATAAATGGAAAAGAAATACTGAATATAAAATATAATATCTATTCAATGTTTTTAAATTGATGAAGTGTTGATAGCCCAGAAAATATTTACCTTCTAACAAAAATTCCAAAATCGCGTTATTACTCGATATTGAAAAAATTCTATCGCGGTGTTGGACTAATCCAACAGCTGCATTTCTTACACCACTAAAATCAAGGCTCGTTTCCTTTATCGTAAAATCTACTTGAAATGGTGCAATCTGCTCTCTTATAATAAGCAAGTGTTTAATTTCAAATAGTTTTCCATCCAGTGCAGTCTACAAAATATTAAAATGATGCAGAAACATTATAAATCATTCAAATAACTAAACAATTTAGAAAAGTAGTCGGAAAATTCGCGAATCGAGCAAAATGTTTTTTTTACTGTTTTCGGAACTTAGTGCGGCCACATCATGTAAAAGCCAAGATTAAAAATTAAAATCCGTAATTAGGAAATGATTTCTTATGCAAACTATTCCGTAATTCACTTGAAATTTTGACGCGACATTGCATTTACTCCTAATAACACTTATATGTACTTAAAATGCAGGAACACGGGAACATATACTTAAACCATATATTCGTCATAACACGGGAATGGTTTTTAAACACAGGAATGCGGGAAAACGGGAATACGGTCTTATATTTAAAAATTGAGCCCGCGTATGTTTCTCCTCGTCCAACTCGGAGTATTCGATCGATTGACTTAAAATTTTGACACAGTTGCATTCCAGCCGAATAGTGTTTTAATATACTTACACGGGAATACGGGAACACATACGCTTGAAATTTTAACACAACGTTGCATTCGAATACGCGCGTGTTTTTATATACTTAATGCGGGAATAGGTTTAGATTAGGTTAGGGTTGTGTTAGTTTTCTCGGTGAATCTATGGTCGCTAGAATACTTTTTTTTACTTTTCCATTAATTTCATATCAGACTGAGACAAAGAGGAGCGTGTCGGGTTTAGCTAGTTTCATATAAAACTGAAATGGAACTAACAAGCACTGAGAACAAAGGATGGTTAACAGACCTGCATTTAATATTTTGCCATCCTTAGTTAGAGATACCCAGGACTTCCCAACCAGTGAGGCATGTCTCCCTTGAGAGTATAGTGAAATCTTAGGGAAGGCCAATGCGTTTGCATTTTGGAAAAAACGTCGTAATTCCCAGTTACTAATTCATTTTATTAGTTCAATCATTTATTCAGTCACTAATTCACCCATTCTATTGCTGTTCCCGACATGTACAGACAGCTCTCAGCTTGCAACTGCGACGTACCTATCATCGTAGGTTGGGTTTGGGGGGCGGGGGTGGGGGTCATGAAAATATATAATTACAACCCAGCCCTTCGAAGCTCCACGCACAAAAGCGTTAGGAAACTCTGCCTTAAATAGTACAACGACACTACTAAAATAGTAGAAATTAGGTGTAGGTAAACAACAAGTTTTTTTAGAAGCAATATCAGTTCAGATATGAGGAAATGGGTCAACTGAATTCATATTAATCAGTCATCTTAACATTTGTATCACAATTAGATTAAATAGAAATAGTTAGGTCTTATATACGTGTGATAGGTTTGAGCCACCTCCTAAAATTCCAACCTGATCAGCCACGGAGAATAATTGCAATGTACAAACCTCACAAAATGTATAATATTTCGCAAATACTTTGAAAATCAATAATACCTATTTGCATTATACAGGTTTTCATCGTCCCCATTCCTGGAACCTTATAATTCAGGCATATTCATCTATGTTGAAACACAATTAACCTACAGATAAAGAGTGCAAGAAAGTGCTTCATATTAAACCGAGAGATCTATTATTGGAACGCCCTTCCAAATAGTGTAATGTGCAAAAATCGACTTAAAACAATTTCTATATACACACTGCTATCTAATGGAAACACAAACTTCACCTGCTCCGCATGAGTCACTTTCAGATCACTAAATTCACGAATGTTCTAATAAGAGCAACTGAATATAACCGACAGATTTATCATGTTAATAGTAATATCTGACTTACTTTTCTCGCAGTAAGCTGGTTGGCTGCTTGCTCTACCGTATCAATGCAAACAAGTAAAGCTTCTTGCGCGACTCCTTGAAAAATCTCTTTATCCAAGCACATGTATAAACGAGACAAACATACCAATGTGCGTTTTACGGTAGGATACCACATTCCATGTAAATCAGCTGGAGAGTCTACAAATGAAATCCATAAAAAATGTACTTTTAGAAAAGTGCAGATACAGTATAATTTACTTCCGGTATAGGATCTAAATTGTGAAGTAGCACTAGAATTAATGCTTGCCACTTCTTGCGATTCTAAAGATACTGAAGACGATCTGGAATCTGCACGTCTTTCGATTAATTCTTCAGCGATATTCTTAAAACAAGAAAGTATAATATTACAAAGCACAAATTTAATTATACATCTGAAAATGGTTGTTTTTTTTTTTTTGAAAAAAATCTGTAAAAAACAGAAAACATCTTGTGTCGATGTAGAACATTATTAAGAAACGTGTTGGTGTATGTCAGAATTGGAGCTTTTCGTTAATATTGCGGAGATAGTCAGAGATCCAGTAACAAACATTTTGCTTGTTAATATCCCACACAAATGAAAGTGAGCTTCATCAATCATAGCGATTATCACATGGTTTCTGTGTTCAGACAGACCTTATATTCAAACAATAAAATTTTCTTTCTGTTCATAATCTCTTTCATTCCGTTTTTGAACAATATATAAACTTATAAGCAAAATCTTAAAAGTATGACCACTGACCGATGACTCAACCTTAATTCGTATGTGCCTTCGTTTCTTTCCCCCAGGAGATTCAATACAGCGTATCTTTCTCCTTCACGATCTTTTCTGGCTATCTTGTGGTGTTGACAGAACTTTTCCGACGCATACTTATACATTAAAAAAATACATCCAGAATTAATAAAAGTACTAAAATTATGTGCTTTTAATATTTAATAATATTAATATACCTCCATTTGTTCCAATTTTTCGGGATAGGCCAAATCACCAGGTGATGGTGAGTATTTACTTAAATCGTATTGAAAGAAGATATTTGTACGAAAAACAAGGCGCTCTTCTACATCTTGCAATAACTGTCTCACAATTTCAACGAACTGATCCAACGCATCTAAAAATTTAAGTGGATTGTTTCGAAAAAAAATTAAGGAAAGAAAATGTGTTTTAAAATTTTTTAAGCAAGTGATTTTTACGTGAAATGTGTTTTTATATTTACATAAACTTAAATATAATTTTCATGGGCAAGTAAATGGCTAGAGTTATACAGAGTGACAACGAAACATTAGGTTGTCCAGAATTTTAA
The DNA here is from genome assembly GCA_009867245.2 of Adranes taylori. Classification (NCBI taxonomy): domain Eukaryota; kingdom Metazoa; phylum Arthropoda; class Insecta; order Coleoptera; family Staphylinidae; genus Adranes; species Adranes taylori. The sequence goes on from WYDF02299987.1 coordinate 9,123, forward strand.
AACACATTGTCAGCCGAATCATATTTGGCAGAAAAAGAAGAGCTTGAATAATTATGCCCAATTAGACATTATACTATCGCAATCTACTTGCTCATTTACCGCTCAATATGATTACTGAAATTCCATCTCCAATTTGACAACAAACACACGGACATTCTTAAAAGAATTTAAAGCTATTCGATAATCATTTCTGTTAATTTTACCTTTTAGTATTACAAAATTTCACAAGATCTAAAACACATTATACTTGATAACTACTTAGACAAAGAGCAGCAAAGGCAATAAAGCAAAACATGATAATGTACCTCGTTTTACATGTAGAGAATAATTTTTAGATTATTTTGGATATAATACTGACTATTGCAATTAATAAATAATTATCAATGTTTTCTTATAGTTAGACATGGATCTACAATTTGAAAATATTTTTGTTATAAAAATCATGAAAAATTCAGCGAGTATTCTGATAAAAAAGGAATATTAACAACTTTTCTAAGGAAATTAACAAAAAAAAAATGAATTGCCACGTTACCTACTGTACTTCAAAAATTAAAATAAAATAATGTAATCTAATTACTAGTAACGAAATCAACTTACGATTATTTTGTATTTGATCATTCAACATATCTCTTAATATTGTACATAATTCAGACAGTATTTCGATGTGATTAATTGAAATTAAACTTGGTCTAAGAACATCATAGAGATTTTGGCATAGACCAGATAGATAGTCACTAAAAGAAAAAAAAAACAAAAATGTGAAATTTAAAATAGTTTTTAAAATATTATAACATGAATTTAATAATTTCATACATATCTACTAGAGCTGTGTAAGATACATCCTTAAACAAATGCGTATCGTACCAGATCCGATCCAAAACTGGGCTTGCGTTATTAGAACTTCAAAGCATATGTAGAGTTAGTTATTGGCATTATTGTTGGGTTTGCAAAGCAGATGTTTCGGGTCGGTCAAGGCGCATAGGTCAGTACTACTGACCTATGCGACTTGGCCGAATTGACTCTACAGCCTCAGTAGAGTCGATTTAGTTAATTAGATAATATGTAGTTGTCATTATTATACTCTACTTGATAATATACATTATCTTAGAAAAAACAAACCAGGTCCCATTGTTACGATCTTATAAAAAAATACAAATTGTCCCTCTTGACTCTCTTTTTGCCTAATTTCTAAAAGAGCAGTCTGGCGTGCGAAGCTTGGCCCTGTCGGCTTCACTGTCCGCTTTGGCGCGACCTACTGTCGTTTTTGACTTACTTTTTCCCGGATTCCACTTTTGAGTCACTTTTTCCCCGTGTCCGCTTTGCGCAAAATTGTAGTCACTGGGTTTTACAGTATTGGAACTCCCTGGGGAAATTTTAAACTTGTTCCCCACGTTTTATTTTTTCAGCTTTCACAGGCATCGAGATCTTTAATGTAGTACAAATAGCCGTTTTAGAGAACATGGATCGCAAAGTTTACAAAACAAAAAACACCCTGTATATATTAAATTATAATTCTCGAAAAAAAAATTTCAAATAAAATTGAACGAGCGTTTGGTAGCCTATATAATAAAGTTTATTCAAGTGTCCTATTTTTTTATAGTTCCTGAGATATATCGAAAAGTTTATGAATTTTTAACGTGACAACGTCACGTTCTATACCAGTTGCAGTCATGGCACTAATTTCATTCGATGCATAATACAAAATATTGTGAAAAAATGGCGCATGTCACTATATTGAATTTAAAAAATCAAATTTGCGGAACAATCATGTACACTTGTCTACCAAATTTCAACCAAATCGGTCCAATATGGTAGGAGCAATTTTTTAACATACATCCGTACGTACGTACTGCTTAAGAACACCTAATTGTTCCTTATGACCCCCTCTTTGAATTACGTTTGAAAGGATTGCAGTGATACGAATATAAGAGACGTACTAAAGTGAAATAGAAAAAATTGTCAAAACATGAATCCTATATCTTTCATACGTATTATATATGTATATGGTATATAAAAGATAAAAATCGAAGATCAAAATACACCGCTATTTCATGTATTATTACAATTTACTTCTCAGTATTATCGTTAGATTAGAAAAATCAATGCTTACACCTTTGTACTACTAACGAAAGTAATTAAAATTTGAATGATACATATTTAAATGCAAGCAACAATGCATACAAATCTTATATCCTCTTTGACAGACTAGTTCAAATGCTATTCAAATGAAATAATTATTTTGAATAAGAGTCATTATTATCTTAAACTCGTAAGTTGCAATCGCAGTTTAAAGATGGTATTGTCAATCATTTATTTAGCAGTACAGTATATAAGAAAGCAATAACAAGAATTTGTATTAAAATAAAATAAGGAAATGCTATCTAGATTACGAATAAAATTTGTAACTTACTTAAGATCATCCGATGGTAGGCTGAAGAAATACTGATAACAATTAGTCTCATCCTGACAAACTTTAATAGTAAACAGACACGCTGAACGAAAAAGTGCACCGTGATCACTACTTCGATGTTTTGTATGTAAATCGGAGAGCGCCCGAGACACGGCTGCTTGTAAAACAGGTGTACGTCGGGTAAAATATGATTTATGGAATTCAGATAACGTACGGCTATACCTGTAAGCATAAAAATTTATAGTGTCTTAAACTGTCCCACACATAAAACATGGTCTCCTAAAGAAAAAAAAAATTTATGTATATTATCTTCCATGTATCTAAGTATATTATTTTGTAAGATAATGTTACTTACGTATAATGTAAGCAATAATATTTAAGAATAGTGTAATATCTAAGTATTAAGTATATTAATTTCCAAATTGGATGCTCAATGCACAGGAATAAATTGAAACTATTTTTATTTAAATTAATTATCGGAAACGCTTGCCTTTATGGTGATAAAAATAAAGTTAACGTACATGTCATTTCCATCAACATTGTTCTCGATATGTGAAACAATTCGCGATATTTTCGTCGATGCATTTTGAAATTTGCCATAATAGAATGAAAATGCTGTCTCTGACGATTTTGGAGAAGTAGCACGAAGATCGACTTCGGGAACATTTGACGGGCGGTGCTGTTCTAAACCAGCACGATTAATATTTAAAACCTGATTGGTTGATTCTGTTATAATGGTATTTACTTGTCTAGTAACGTTCTGCAAACAGCGCGCGAGTAAATTCTCATACCGTATTTTATACACAGCCGATTCCTTGTAATTTGGCTAAAAAATTGTAATAGTTCTAATCAAATCTTACTTGGTTATTTATTGTTTCAAAATTTATACTATAATTGTGTTACTATCATTAGAATAGTTTGAGTTAATTTCCGAAATGTTACTGTTGTTTACAAGATTATTTACCTTTATTATAGTCAAAAAGTTTCTATGCGCAAAAATTAGTAGACACATACATATAAGGCTAATACATGATCACGTAATAATAATATTTATTAATACATCTTGCCCTAAAAATATGTTACTTATTTTTATATTATAAATTATCTTGTTGTCTTAAAAATATTTTAAAGGAAAGGCTTCAGTATAGTGAAACAAAAGTATAATTAAGAGCTCTTCAAATATTCCCCTTTGACCTTTAGGTATGATATATTTTTTGATGAAAGCAAAACAGTTGTCAAGACATTTTTTCTATTTGGAAAATAAGACACTCAAAATTCTAGTTTTAAATAGTTGAACTGCAACTTTCGGTGTTAAGAATGGTTGATCACACAATTGATTTTTGAAGAAATAAAGAAGACGGTAAGTTGTCAAGTAATTCCTAGTTTATCTGTGTGTTTCTTGCATCTCTTTCCAAAGGAAGCCCCTTTACTATGCAGCAACAATTTTCCCCGAATTTTTCTTAGATGTAATATTGAGTGTGATAAAAGTAGATGGCGACTATTCATTGATTATAAGAGAAACCTTTAAGCAGTGTTGTTTCAAAACGGTAACATATAAGTCCTACTGTCTGTAGGTCATTTTGTGCAATGAAAGGGCAATACGAAAATTAAAATTTGTCACCATAAATTCCTTGAGTAGATTGAGAAAAACTTGGTTGTGACGATAGACAAGGACACGAAGTAACACAAATAGACTTTAATGAAACCTGGAATCAAAAAAGTGATTTATAAAAGTTTAATTGATCGAATTAGACTTGTTACCAGTGCTCTACATTACCCAATGGAACTTTTTGGGAGTTTCCTAAAATGTGAAAAGCAAAAATCGGAAAAGGCGCTTCCGCTGGACTCTACATCAAAAAACGTTTAAATGGCATCCTTATTCCTTACGTGAAAGGGACAACCCGTCTTGTTGTTTAAAATTACTGACCAAACGTACAAAGAATCAGCAATAAAACATTCCAAAAGTTGAAATTAGTTTATGGACCCTCGCCGAAAATTATATCTTATTTAAAAGCTCTTGAAACACAATGCATAGTGGTATATATCTTATCTTGGAGGCTCTTTTCGTTCAGAAGTTATAGCCCTTCAAAGCGTCCCAACATGCCTAAAAGAAATCACTTATTAAACATTATACACGCTATTTCAACGACTAAAACTGCAGTACACGGTTACTATTATGTATAGATTTGTTTTATCACCTTGAAACTGAATTAAATGGTACTTGGGTTGGAATGAAATGGTAATTGGAAATAAATAGCAATTAATTTGTTACAAAAATTTATGAAAAAAGTTTGAAAAACAATATTAAATCAGTTTCATGGTGATAAAACAATCTTTATATATCATAGTAACCGTGTACTGCAGTTTTAGTCGCGAAAAAGCGTGTATAATGTTTAAGAAGTGATTTCTTTTAGGCATGTTGGGGCAGTTTGAAGGGCTGTAACTTCTGAACGAAAAGAGCCTCCAAGATATGATACATAGCACTGTGCATCAAGAGCTTTCAAATAAGGTACGATTTATAATTTTCAACGAGGGTCCATAAACCGTAGTCAAACCATGTTTCATACATCATTCCAATAGAAGAAAAAAACTATACTTTACACATATACTTACATTACATGTCATAAAGTTAATGGAATTATTTATTTGGTCCAACATATTGACAAATTCTATGGTATTCACATTATAGGAACATGTTGTGAGATCATCGTATAAATTATTGAATGCGGTAAAATGAGCTAACTTTTCACTGATTAATTCTTTTTTCTGCTTAAGTACTCTTTGATGTTTTATTAGCTGCTCACTTAAACTATGTAATGTATCGGTTTTTGTTGTCACATGACTATACATTTGTTTCAAATTAACCATATCCAATACAATTTTGTCAGCCTAGAAAAGTAAGAGACTTTTGTTAAAACAACCTTAGTTTTAATAAAAGTCTAATGGTCTAGCTTTAGATTACTTCAGAATATAGATTCTTCGCTTCTTCAGCTTGAGAAGTTAAGTAATCTTCGTGTAACTTAAATTTATATAAATATTCATCCAACATTTCCCTTTCAGCTTTATTAAAATGATCAATAAATGTCTTGAGATTATCAACTACTTCTGTTTTCTGTGGCTTGGCTTCCTAAATAAAAATTATTGTGGTGACTAAATAATTCGTACATTTAAATTTAATACTTACGACAGTGGTAACTGCATTTTTATGAGCCGTAAATTCACGAATTTGAAATAAAATATCTTTTTGCTCACTTGTAAGAGGAGCTAGTGCATTTTCTGTGTCTTGCCATCTTGTTAAATTGTCTTGAACGCGATGTTCAATTTCATCACTATCTAACGTTTTGTGCATGTAATCAGAATTCATTTTAATTAATTATTTTTATATGCACGTAAGGCTTGATAAAAGTTGTCTTCAGTTGTCTTGCGTTCAAATTTGCGTGTATTGAATTTAACAGTCACAGCCAGTCAAAAGGAAGCATACAATTTTATCTATGCGAAATATTTTAAATTGTATTTAAATTATGTTCAATTTGAGAATAAACTCACAAATTTTAAAATAAATTAACTTTTATTTTAACAGTGTAATTTTCTCAGAATCACTAATTGACAATGGCTAGGATTAGCCAATTATTTCGGAAAAACATGAGCTACGGGCAGTTTATTTTAAATGCCACGATACTCCGTGCGTATCTCAATAGGTGGTTATTAGTGTTCCCTCTAATTTTTAGTGACCTTTGTGTGTATTCGTTTTTGTGTGAGCAGGTATTTCAAAAATGAAAAATTTGCAGTAATTCAAAGAAAATAACTTCAAACAAACATCAATTTTAAATCTTGTACATTTTAAAGCATTTGCATCCAAACATTTTTTGTGCGCCAGTTTATTTTTCATGTGCGCTAGCTCAAAATCTATGTTCCCGCGCCCAGCTTAGAGGGAATACTGGTGGTTATACACACTAAAAAAAAATCCGATGAACATTTTTGGGTGGACGGCCATTTCTGCTATTAAGGTATATTAAGCTTCCTCAGCACCCACCTTTTTACAAAACATCATTGTATTTATATAAGTGAATATACATTAACTCCGTTCTGAACCTTATCATCGGACAAATATTATTTGATT
>WYDF02299998.1:0-17067 GCA_009867245.2 Adranes taylori
AGAATGAAACATTATGAATAATTTGATAATTTAATTTAGAACGTCATTGCTGGTAGGTTGATATAATAACGCCCGCGATTTCTAGACTTAAGTAATCCACAATTGCCAAATACTTGAAGCATTTAGTACGGCAACTTACATTTTGCCATCATCGAGCCAAGCAACAAGTTGCAGCAATATGCTCACTCTTTTTCAGTAAGTGTTCCTAATGCAAGTGAGATCACGTAAGGTTCTGTGTTAGCTCCTGTTCATTATCTGTTCATTCTTTCTTCATTTTCATACTCTCACATCCCCCACCCCAATCACTTTTATTTCATCTTACTTTCTACTATAACAGAATTTCTTTATCCTACTATTTTTTTTTGCTCTTCTACATCCATCAATATTCTGTCCACCATCACCTAGCACATTCTATCTTCATTCACCCTATTATACCATTCGTTCATCGACCATCCACACCTCTGATACATGTCTTTATGATTCTTTATCCAACTATTGATGGCCACTCTTCACAAGTGTCCCTTCTTCTCCCATCATAACTTTCTTTTCATATTTGACTAGATTTTAACATCCTTTATCCATATCTTGTGCTCATTAAACTCCTGTAGTACTATATTCGACGGTGGACATCTGTCTAATCCTAATATTGTCTTGAAATATTTCATCCCCATTCTCCCAATTTCCTTTCTCTCTTTCACTGTCCATACCTAAACATATTCCTTAGACACACATTTAAAATTAACATTCTCATTTTGAGATTTTGACCGAATCAGCAAAACTTCATTTGCTTATCTCTCTGCAGCACCTCACCTTTTTTACTACCGTACCCATATGTTCACTCACAGTCTCAATCCATTATGTCCACAAACCATTACTCAACACATAACCCAAATATTTATATTTCTTAACATTTTCACTTTTTAACACAATTATCTCAAATTTATCCTTTCTATTTTCTCTACCCCCTTTCTTTCACACCATCATTTTCGTTTTGCTCACATTCATTACCATTTCCCTCTTCTCCATTTATCTATTCACCCTTCTAATTAACTCTTTCATTTCCTCCCTACTACTAGCCATACACACTATGTTATCCGAGTAGTTCAGTGACCATATTCTTGCATCACCTATATTTACACCACCATCCCACCCCCTCTTCAACACCAGTTCCAAATCAGACACATAGATGTTGAATAAACTAGCACTTAGCGAACAAGCCTGTCTCATCCCCTTTCCCACCGTTAACCAGTCAGATGCCTCATCTCCAACTTTTTGCCTTACAATTAACTCTTCATACAAGTCTATATTTCATGTATTACAAGTCTGTATTACAAGTCTATATTTCAATCATTTCCTTGTAGCACACCTGAGGGTAATTGGATAGGCTTTCTTGTAATTCCCTAAATGATTTTGGTACAAATCCGTGTTTGGTCTCAACTTCAATAACTGGATTAAAGTTGGCACTGTTTATTGGTGGGGATCAGTAGTACGTATGTTCCGTCCAAAGTGAAATACATCCTCCTCTAAAGACGAATGCCACTGCTTGGTTGATAAGCCATGCCATGCCAAGAATAATGCCGTTTCGTAGATTCGGAACAATGATGTAGTAGATAGAGCTGATGTTCGTTTGTATAATAGCCTTTCCTTCGCTAGCGAATGCTGTTATCTTGCTATTGTGTTATCCTGTTGTGTAACATAATCTTGTGTCCAGCAGGCCTGGCCGAAGTTTCTGTTTGCTGCTGTGTATAAGTTAGTTCTTATCTTCCATTTAAATGAAGACTAAGTTCACATATTCAGAGAAAGTTTTATAAACAATTATTTAGTACATGCAAATAAACTCTTTTGTGACATTTCGCCCTATGTGGAAAAACATGAGGTGGCATGACACTGCCCTCACTATACACAGCATTTATCACGTGAGCATTAGCCGTAAATTTCGTTCTGGAAACAATGGAACATCTTCAGGATCATCGGCTAGCCAATGATCATTCCTACGAATTATTTTCGCATGAACCGTAAAAAAAAAAATCTCCGACAACCGACGACAATTTTCGAATCGACTGCCCTGGACCCTGAAAAATCAGCTGCTAAGCCTCTTGAATGGTTTCGGGCCTCCTGAAACGCGCTGCTATAAATGAGTTTTCCTCGCCGGTGTTTTAAAACCTTCTTTGGATTTCCCCATCTCGTAATACATGGCGACGACATCATGAACAGTCATTCTTGTGTACCCCAAGAATCGTATGATTTCTGTCGCTGCGTACCCAGCGCAAATTATTTCGTTCATCGCGGCTCTTCGATAAAACTCCGTACTTGGTTTCAAGATTGCGACTGAATGGCGGGAATTTCTAATTGAGTTTTGTCCGGATTTTGGCTCCGCACCCTGTATATAAAATCCAAAAGGCATATATTATTAACACCCAAATTGACATACACTATAAACAATACTTAATTTTAAATCTATTGTGTTGCAGCGAAAATTGCAAAAGAATATGATATTCCAGTTTTCAAATTTAAACAATGGAGAAAAGCTGGCAAAATTCTTCCAGAAGTTTTTCAAAGCTACCAGACGGTTAAACCCGATTTAAATGTTTTACCTTACTGTTCTCAATTTATTCCAATGGAGGTTATTTTACATCCCAAATATCAGAGTATTTGTTACCATCCATCTTTATTGCCAAGACATAGAGGAGCTAGTTCCATTAACTGGTAAGTTTTTGCTGAGCAATTTTATATACCCAAATTTATATAAACTATATTATTATATATGTATATTTAATTTTTTCTACAATTCTTTTCCTGCTTTGTTCTTTGATTAGGACTCTTATAGAAGGTGACACCAAAGCTGGCTTCACAATGTTTTGGGCGGATGATGGATTAGATACGGGTCCAATTCTTCTACAAGAAGAATGTAAAGTAGATGAAAATGACACCGTAGATACACTGTACAACAAATTTTTATATCCCGCTGGCGTTTCGGGAGTCGCTAAAGCTGTCGATATGGTTGCTATGGGAACAGCACCTAGAGAAACACAAACCGAGAAAGGTGCCACTTATGATCCCATGTTGAATAAACCAGAATTACAAAAGGTGCTACTTCAGTTATTATATTGCTTACGATTTATTAAATCCTCCACACATGTCCGGGTATTTCTTGTTACACCTTTACCATTATTTTCTATACACTGTTCATGCTTCTTTCCAGTGTCCATTACTCTATGTTCTTTCTAGTCTCCCCCCTCTAACACTTCCCCTCTTGCCAACATTTTCACTTTTGTACCAAATCAAATTAATTTCCCAAACCCGCATCATTTTCTGTCCATCCCATACATATTTATATACTCCAACCCACGCTTCTTGTATCCAACCTTAATTCTCTCATGGCTATTTTGAATTTCCCTAACTTGGTCCTTTATGGTTCTTTGTATTTCCCTTTGTTTACTTGTCAAATCATCGTTTATATAAATTCCACCGCCGGTTTCATCAATAAACTTTTCCTCCTCATCAGTTCAATTTTACTATCCCAATTGTCTAGTTTTTTCACTATTATTAGTCTACATTTTTTATTACTCACCATTCTTCCCATTCTTTGATCCCTATTTGGTAATGCATCTTATCAAATACTCCACGATACAAATCTTGAGAATTCACCTCTTCCTCTGTAAATCTGAAACGTAAATAAATAGCATCATAGCAACTCAGGAACTCTTTCAGTTTATCATTTATGTACTATAGATTATACAGCAATATCTTAGAATCAACATATGTAAATATTAAAATGAAGTGCTTTTAAAACTGAGGTCTTAAAGACAGATGGGAATATTATATACGATGAGAATAAGTCTTAAAGAGAATATTATATCCTTCGGAAACATGAATTCTCGCACTGCAGGTCAGTTTAACGTATCACCGTGCGTTGGAACCACTCTTATTGTTCCACCTGTCCTCAGTGGACTCACTGAGGGCACGAGTACGATCAAATGTCACTACCCAAATGTTAAATTAAATCAATACCGCATTAATTACGGTTAAATAAGCCATAACATGTAAAGAAGCATAAATGTGCGGTGATAAAATAACAAAACAACAATGCGGAAAGCATGTACAAACAGTTAATAATACAACGGGAGGGCTGGGGTAAATATAAATCCCAGATATAACTATTGGATAAGGTAGGAATCCTAGAACCTCACTAGCCATAGTATAACCACGGTTATGCGTAGGTCCCACAATGGATTGAGTAACTACGATTAATCTCGGTTATGCGTACGATTGACCTTATATATTCTAGTGGTAAGGATGGATGGGAGGCACCGGAAGCTATCGCAACACTGTGGTTATGAGTATAGGTGATACTGAGTGACTAAGGGTTAGAGTGACTAAAATTAATAACGGTCAGCCGTTAGACTAATTATGTACACTCTGGTGTCGTATGAGATATATTGGAGGTAAAGTGGTAGGAGAAGCACATGTATATGTTATATAAAATATCAATTCAATCAAGTAGTATATGCTATATAAAATCGTTTACCAAGCTCGTTATTTTCTTGGCGCTGTCACTCTGCTTACTGTCTCGGCATTATCCTGCATATCCAGGATAATGCAATCAGAGCGGCATTATCCTGGCCGCTCTGATGGCTGGTGGTGGTAGTCTTGTTTTCAAGTTCTTGAAATTAGACTCCAAAATTAATTCAAAATCCCGCTATTTATAAGCATGAGCCGTCGCTCAATTTTTGCTACGTATATGGATCAGTTTGCAGGCTAGCACTCATTACGTACTTCCATTCACAGTTCCCCTCATTTCAGTTCAGCCACAGCGGTTGGACAACTACACGTTCGGAGGTTCTTACACGCTACAGTAGAAACAGTCAGCTCAGCAATAGCAATCAACAACCAAACACATTATTTTGTTTCCGACGCGGTCTCTTACATATTAAAGCGTAGACACAACTTATAGCAGAAAACGGCGCCAACACAACATATACGGAATATGTACATACATATTAAGTCTAGGCCACGTGTGTATAATACGTATCATACAACACAGCAAAACAAGCGTCAGGGGATCTCTAGTATAGTATATACGGCAATCAGCCGATGCATAAAACGCCATCTTGCTCGTATATTTAATTTACGAACAATAAATCCGTTTAAATTGATTATTAGTTCAATCCAGTCTAGGGTTCCCGAAATTGGTCTATTTAATCGATTTAATTTGTCTAGTAATATGCTTTGTTACAGTAATCAACAAGAACTACACATTATCAGGGTAATTCCACAGTTCCCTGAGTGATCAAGGCTCACCTACCATGTCCACAAAATAGTGAGAAAGACCGCTAAATACAGGTGAAAGAAGATATTTTAATTTGTTGCTAGTTGTCAATAAAGTTTCTTGCGTTTTGGCATCACAGCGCTGTTTCATACGGAACACAAAATTTGCATTCAGTTTTGTGTTAAGAATCAAATAAAATGCAGCAAAATGCTGGACATCTACAAAGAATCCCTCATTTGTTATGTACGTTTGAAAATTCATGTGCGTTTGAAAATTTATCGATGTAATTTGTATGCGCCATCTATTTTAAAACCTCATAACTCGCTTTTGAAAAAACAGTTCATCTGTAGTACATAAATGATAAAACAAAGGAATACCTGACTTATTGTGATGCCCGTTATGAGTGTTCCAATGTCGATAGATTTAATTTGAATGCACCATCTTGAAGACCTCATAAATTGCTTTTATAAAGAAACTTTATTTTAATTTTTACTTATGTTGATAACAAGGTATCGCTCTATAACCTACAGCAGATAGATAATAAAATGAAAAAAATGAAAAACACCTGATTTGTTAAGTACGCTTGAAAATATATGTATATGAAAATATATCGATGTAATTTGTATGTGCCATCTATCTTTAAGGCCTCATAACTTGTTGAAATATTTACTTAAACACCTCAGCTATATATTTACCTATATTGATATTGCTCAATGAACTAGAGCACATAAAGGATAAAATGAAACAGCCTCTGACGTACTGTGATACCCTTTATGCACGTTTCCATATCTATAGATGTAATTAGTATGCGCCATGTTTGAGACCTCATAACTCATTTAAACAAACACTTAATTTTACTTTGTACTTATATTGATCCTAAGATATCGCTCTATAGTCGTAAGCACATAAATGTTGAAATAACAGAGAGTCCCTCATTTGTTTTGACGCTATTTATATACGATTGAAAATTTATCTTTGTAATTGTTATGCGCCATCTATCTTTAAGACCTCATAACTCAGTTTTAAAAGCACTTCATTATAATATTTACATATATTGATCCTATGATATGTCTCTATTATCTAGAGGACCTAAATAATAAACTGGAGATGTCACTGATTTGCTGTGATGTCCTTTTGCAAGTTTCAATATCTATAGATGTAAATTATATCCGTCATATTTAAGACCTCAACTCTCTTAAAAAAACACTTCATTTTTATTTGTACTTACGTTGATCCTAAGATATCGCTCTACAATGTCTAGGACATAAAGCACAAAATGAGAGGGTTCCTGGGTTATTGTAATGTTATTTATTGTCCGTTTCAAATATATATATCAGAATTTGTGGCGGCCATTTTGAAAAATTAAAAATAACAAAATTTTATGCTCAGAACCATTTATTAACAACTTGCAACTAAATAAATAGTAAACATATAGTGGAACTGCAAAAATCTAGCTCGAAATCAATTGATCAATTGTGATATTGCGACAGGATTCTAATCACATTAAAATTGCGCAAACTGCACTTATTTATTGACATTAGAACTGCTTCTATAATTAAATTTATGATCTGATCTCCAATACTTAGCACCGCAAGTGAACCCTCTTAACACGGAGTGAAATTGTTGTGAGTGACATTGCTATGTGTAAATGTTGGGTGGAGGGATTTAAGAAAGTGGTAAAATGAATGGATGGTGATAAAAATATGTCAGAATGTGTGGAATAGAAATAGGGAACATGATAATGAGAGATTAGGTTGGTGGAAAAGAAAATTAAATGATTAAAGAAATGGTGGAGAAATTGAAAGACGTGGAGAAGCAAGAACCGGAAAAATGTTTAAGATTGTGTAAGATAACCCGCCGACTCCACCATATACGTCACGTTAAAAAATCGTGACATGCGATTGTGTAAGCCTTTAACTGGATAAATAAATTCTACATGCAGTTGAAACCCATCTAATCCGAGCGGAATCAGAGAGCAAATGTTAAGTTAGGACGTAGCTCGAATTTATAAATTATTAAGTAGGGGTTGAGGAACATCCATACATAACTATATTTATTAGAGACCTTGCATGAGTAAAGCCAAAGATTTAACTTCAATAAAGCAAGTACGTTTAATTATATGATGAATTTAATTAAAGGAATTTAAACAAAACACAACAAGGTTTTAAACAATATATTGGTCTACAAAAATAATCAACTTACAACAAAATAATATATTAAACATATAATTAAAGTAGATTTATAAGCTTTGCTAATTAATAAAACACATTTTATTTGTAATTCGTTTAAAACACGTTAAGAACAAAAATCTATTAGCAGGAAAATAATTCGATTTTGATAAAATAAAACACCCAAATTCAAATGGCAAAAAATGAATATCAACTTTATTAAATAATGCATAGTCAAAGGTTATATTAAATTACCTTCGTGGAAACACAGTGATAATAATTACTGACGTAGTTTAAAGAAAAATTATATTTTCAAAGTAAAATAAGAGAAAATAAAGAGTTTGATTTCTCAATTATTTCCTCATAATATAATGAAAATATTGCTAAATAATAAAACCCATTCTAATTTTAATTTATTTAAAACACGTTAAAATTCGAAGAAAGCTATTAAGAAAAAAATAATTCACTTTTGATAGAATCAAACACCAAGATTCAAATGATAATAAATAAACATCAACTTTCTTAGATAATGCATAGTTAAAGGTTAGATTAAAAGACCTTTGCGGAAAATGTAGCAATAATAAATACTGGCAGCGTTTTAATAAAATGAATATTAGTTACTTTCATATTAGATGACGTTTATTATGTTAATCAAAATTATTTATTGAAAGTAAAATCAAAGAAAATAAAGAGTTTGATTTATTTGTTCATAATAAAAAGAAAATCTTTGCTAAATAATAATATCTTATCCTCCAAATAATAAAACACATCACATTTTAATTATAATTTATTTAAAATACGTTAAAATTAAAAAAATCTATTAACAAAAAATAATTTAACAAAAAAACACTTATGGTAAAATCAAACACCAAAATTCAAATGATAAAAATAAACATCAGCTTTATTAGGTATTGCGTAGTCAAAGGTTAAATTAAAATACCTTCGTGGAAAAACATGGCTCTAATAATTACTGAGGGTGCTTTAATAAAATTCATATTACATTGTTAGTTTTATATTAGATGACGATTATTATATTAATCAAAATTATTTATTCAAAGTAAAATTAAAGAAAATAAAGATTTTGAGTTTCTCAATTATTTGTTCATAATAAAAAGAAAAACTTTGCTAAATAATAAAACACATTATAATTATAATTTATTTAAAACACGTTAAAATTCAAAAAATATATTAACAAAAAATAATCCACTTTTGGTAAAATCAAATACCAAAATTCAAATAACAAAAAGTGAACATCAACTTTATTAAATAATGCACAGTCACAGGTTAGATTAAAATACCTTAGTGGAAAAACATGGCGCTAATAATTACTGACGGTGTTTTAATAAAATTCATATTACATTGTTAGTTTTATATTAGATGACGATTATTAGATAGATAGATATAACCTTTATAATAAAACCCATGACGATTATTATATTAATCCAATTTATTTATTACAGTAAAATAAATAAAAATTGTGTTTTAGTTTCTCAATTATTTGTTCATAATAAAAAGAAAAGCTTGGCTAAATAATAAAACACATTTTAATTATAATTTATTTAAAACAGGTTAAAATACGAAACAACCTATTAACAAAAAACAATCACTTTTGATAGAATCGAACACCAAAATTCAAATGACAAAACAAAAACATCAACTTTATTAGATAATGCATAGTCAAAGTTGAGTTTAAAATAGCTTTGTGGAAAAACATAGCAATAATAATTACTGGCAGCGTTTTAATAAAATTCATATTAGTTAGTTTTATGTTTGATGACGTTTATTGTATTAATCAAAATTATTTATTCAAAGTAAAATTAAAGAAAATGAAATATTTGAGTTTCCCAATTATTTGTTCATAATAAAAAGGAAAGCTTTGCTAAATAATAAAACACTTTCTAATTATAATTTATTTAAGACACGCTAAAATTTGAAGAACCTATTAACAAAAAAATAATTCACTTTTGATAGAATCAAAGACATCAACTTTATTAAATAATGCACAGTCAAAGGTTGGAATAAAACACCTTCGTGAAAAAAAAATAGGAATAGTAACTACTGGCAGCGTTTTAATAAAATTCATATTAGTTAGTTTTATGTTTGATGACGTTTATTTTATTAATCAAAATTATTTATTCAAAGTAAAATTAAAGAAAATGAAATATTTGAGTTTCCCAATTATTTGTTCATAATAAAAAGGAAAGCTTTGCTAAATAATAAAACACTTTCTAATTATAATTTATTTAAGACACGCTAAAATTTGAAGAACCTATTAACAAAAAAATAATTCACTTTTGATAGAATCAAAAAAACATCAACTTTATTAAATAATGCACAGTCAAAGGTTGGAATAAAACACCTTCGTGAAAAAAAAATAGTAATAGTAACTACTGGCAGCGTTTTAATAAAATTCATATTAGTTAGTTTTATTTTAGATGACGATTATTTTATTAATCAATATTATTTATTTACAGTAAAATCAAGGAAGTTAAAGTGTTTGAGTTTCTCAATTATTTGTTCATAATTAGAAGAATATTATTACTCACAATGTAATCAGCCAACAATAAAAAATCAACGAATAAATACGCGTAATTTAAAATAAACCTTAGACTGAGCTACTCAACTTCTAATAAAATTATGAGTATTTCTGATCAACTTATTTATAGACCCTTGCCTTTTACACCATCATCTAGTCTTATGTCGATATATTTCCTAACGAGCCTATTGCGTACATTATTTTCTATGTGCTCTTTTCTAACACATCGGATATCGCAAAATATTTTCACGTGAAAAGCATACTTTTTCCCCTCTCTTTTATAGCTAGCTTCCTTTCCTGTAAGCCTACTCTGTAATCTGTACACTGATTTGATGACATCTGTCTTCTGAATCAACTGCAAGTTTCTATCATTTAGACATTATTCCATTTGATTATTTAAAAACTTAAACTTTCTTTAGCAGAATTCTAAGAATTGAATGCATCTAATAACTTTTAACGAATTCTCTAATAACTTTTGGCGTTAGAATATGATGGGAGATTCAAATAGATTAGACCAATAGGAACGAAGGCAAAATATTTGGTAACAGACAAATATGGAGGATAAGATATTAATCGCTAGATTTAGTTGCGGGAGTATGGCGAGAGGTAATAGATTTGGATGTTTGTGAATGAAAGGTTGGGTAGAATTTATAGTATGGATATAGAGTTCTGGGAACATTGAGCGAAAGGATACGTAGGAATTATGCGGATGAAGGAAGACAAAAAATTGCGTCGAATTAGGTGAGATGTAGGAGGGATATGGAGAATGAGAAAAAAAGCAAAAGGAACAAGGGGGTGGGGTTTAGGCAAAAAATTTATGAAGCTAGTTTATTAGGAATTTCTTGTTAGGTTTATATTTATTTTAAATTACTTATATTTTGGAATTGAGTTTTTTTATTTAGTCAAGTGAATAATATAATATTTGTAAAGTTGTGTTATGCCAAGTTAGAAATCATTACAAATAGCTAAGTTCACAAATATATTTCTTAAATGTGTATGTCAAATTCTGTTGATTCGGTTAAACCTTACTCGGTAAAATATTGGAAAATATAGTGTTTCCTTTCTTGCGCAGAATTGATTTTATTTAATTTTTATAGATCGATTCCAAGAAAACTGGTCTTGAACTACATAATTTCATCAGAGGCATGGATTCTGTACCTGGCGCTACATGTCAAATAAAATTACCTACAACTGGTGAGATAAAAGAGATTTCACTGTATGGCTCCAGTTTATGGAATTCGGAAAAACCAAACGGCGATTTAATTGGAATACAGGAGTGTTCATGTCCAGGTATACTTCATGAAGATGGGCTCCTATTAGCCGGCTCAGATGGAAAATTTGTTAATGTTAAAAGAATAAAAATTGATGGTAATATTGAGATTAATTCAAAACTATATTTGAAATAACAGCGTATAATTTAATATAGGTCGTATGAAATTGGCGTCAAAAATTAATGATATTGGTAACGAAGTAAAAATTGAATTTACACAGGATGAAGAAAAATTATGCAAAAATATTAAACAGATTTGGGAAGATATTTTAAATTTTGAAACTGATGAAAATACTGACTTTTTTGCTTCAGGTGCAGGTTCCATGGACGTAGTCAGGTAACATGTTTCTTTTCAATTTCTTTTCAATGTTCTATAGAAGCACATATACAATCGTTTAATCCACTTTATACTGAATTAAATGGCCCACTTTATTGGCGATTAAAATGGATCCAATTTTATTGTGAATTAGACGATTCTACCATTGTTCCTATTGAATTTAACCTAAAAATCTACCATCCCAACTAATGACTTTCTCAATGTTTTAAAACTAGTATATCCTGTAAATTGTCTACCCACGAATCTTCCGGTCCCCATATTTACTTCCGGAAGCTTCGCTGTCCGTTTTGGCGCAGCCTTCGGGCCGTCTTAAGTCACACTTGGGAAATTTCTAACAGGGGCTGTATGAAACCAGACTAGCCCTGTGTAGTATGTCAACCAGAATATGAAACCAGGGTAGTATGACAGACTACCCTGAACTTTTGGCTACGCATGTATTCGCCAACTCATGAATTCCCCGTTCCGTTTCAGTCCGCTGTCCGTTTTGCGCCACGCGCTGCCCTTCTTAAGTGACTTTTGGGAAATTTCTGACAGGACCCATGAATCTCCCGGCCCCCATTTTGCCTCGGCCTGAGATCGCTCTTCAATCACAACCAAGGACGTTTTTAATGTTGTAAAATGATTTGACAATTTTAATTTCAGACTTATTGAAGAAGTTAGAGATGTATGTAAAATTGATTTAGAAAATGAACACTTATTTATGTCACCAACATTAGGCGAATTTTGTCAAACCACCATCCTAATCTTACGTCAAGGTTCCAGTGAGATGCAACAAATTGAATATAATGGTATTGAAGTAAATTCAAATCGCTTGCAATTTAAAGTGCCCTGTCAGTTGTTTATAGATGGAAAATTTATGGATGCTGAAAATAAGGAATCATTAGCTATTGTTTGTCCCTCAAGCGAAGAAGTAATTTGTAATGTAAGTTTAGATATTTGTTTCTAATAATAACATAGATTTTAGAATAATTATATAATTAATGTATTTGTTATACATTTAGCCAAACGCCTCATTGTACTTTTCCTGATCATTTAGCCAACCAATCCACTATATCTGTGTCTTGTACTGTTACATGATATATTTCCTGCTGAGAGCATTATTTGTACCAATTCACATTCAAGTTTCATTGCTCCAAACAGGTTTACCCTTCTGGTGCTCAATGCTTCAAGCTCACATAAGATATGCTGAGGCTCGCTTTTCTCCAGACATAGTCTACACTCTACTTCATTAGTGTAGGCCAATTTTATTCATTTGTACTCTCCAAGGTGCAGGTCTTGTTAACAGGCCAGTTATCATTTTGATGTTATACCTGCCCAGTTTCAGCAACTTTGAGGTATTGTTCTTACATGGATTCTCTAGATAGCGCTTACTGTGTTCATTTTCAGCAGATTTTGCTCAAGTCTATGTGTTTTTAAATGGTCCAGTTTCTCTAATGGAAGTAACAGCTATTCCCAGAGTCGGCTCCGGATCAGAGAACTGTGTGCACGGTATTGACCTTCTTTGATTGTGTAACTAATATGTCGCTGTCTACAATGCCCCTGTACCCTGGTATAGGGGTATTGTAGCCCCTGTATCAATCTGATTGAGTTGGTCATAGCCAGTCTGCACAGTGCATTAATACATTCGTTTTAGTCCTGATGCGTTTCTGGTGTTATGAAGCGCCTGAAGTGTGCCATGATTGTCGCTTACAATAAAATGTTTTCCTGTATGCAATGGAGAATTGCATATATTTTGGCCTGAAGGCTAATGCAAATTTGACTAGTATGGCAGGATACATTGCATTTTGATCATGTTCTATATATTTCTACTACCGTATTTCCAAAAGTCCTTGACCCGTCTATGAACCAGATTAAAACAAATTTCGGAAAGATTGGAGTGTCTTTTCGCCACAATCCTGAGTCTATAATGACCTTATAGAGTCTGTATATAGTTTCTGCATTTCATTTCAAGTATTTCATCCGCAGTAATTTTAGAGTCTAATTTCTTGACGAAATTCAGTCTGTTAATTTTAGCCGATGGAATGCAGCGTTCGCCTCTGCTTGTATGATCAATTCTAATGGCGGAAGATCTTGCAGCACTTCGATTGCCTCCCTTGGGGTCGTTTTCATAGCCTCTCTTATACCAAGACACGTAGTTCTTTGTATGGAGGACAGTTTCTGTCTTATCTTAGCCTGGAGTGTTTTCTTCCACACCAGTGCTCCTTAAGGTATGATTAACCTGATAACCGACTTATATAAGCAGTGCAATAAATAAAGCTTCAGCCCCCATGCTTTTCCAAACATTCATCTTAAAATGAAAGTTATAACCGTTCTGTCTACTATTATATCGATTTGCAGGTTTTAAGTAAGTTTAGAAGCGAGTATTACTCCAAGGTACTTTACGTCTCCCTGCAGCGATATTTGTGTCCCATAAAGTTTTAGACTGCTTAAGCCGTTCAGATTCTTTCTTCTGTCAAACGGTACAACTGAGGTTGCAACGTTATGGTAGCGCTGAGTATGAAATTGTCCCTGAAGAATAGAACAAATAGCATTACATTTCTTCTAAGATACTTTCTACGTGGAAATGTAATTATGGATCTCATCTGTATCGAAATCATTTTCCCCAAAAACATGATTGATGTATAAAAAAATGGTATCCTAGGGCAATATATTGCAGCCAGCAAACCCTTTCTGGGGTATCGCGAGATTCGTTCACGTTCATCTGGTAAAGTGTAGCTTACTTTTGTCTTGTCTGAAAACAAAACTATGATCCAGTTTATGTGTTCCCTTGCAAAATGCAGTCTAGCAATGTTTTGTTCCCGGATGATCAGTGGTGTAATATCTGGTTTTCTACCATTGCAATTCGCTTTCAGTAAGTCATTTCCACAGCGGCCGTATAGAAACTGCTATATTCCAAACTGCTGCTAGAGCTCTGCTTAGCTCTAAACTGGTAAAACAACTGTGTTTAAATCACCTTAAGGTATCGCTGATCCAAACAAGTTAGCTACATATCGCTGGCTACATCCAACGTTAACTAGAATTACATCATTCAAAACTTCTTTTTAATTTTCATGGACAATCCATTTGTCTACAGTATAACTGCACTAGAAATGAATTTAAACAGCATTAAAGTTTTTTGTCCATTATGTATGATAAAACAGGTATACCAAATTGTGTTAAAGAACTCGGTCTTTTAAAGGCAGTAGGTAGACTTTTCTCTTGTTCACCGAGAGCAAAGTCGCCACCGATTACCCCAGACTGGTCAGACTGTGGTTATCTGGGCCTCACTTATGATCCATGGATCCATGCCTCACGAGCAGTACCAAGTGAAAGCTTTCGAGCGCCAGTGCACATTCCACCCTGACTCGTTTGTACCCATTAACTCAGCCAGATCTTATTGCCTTAGCTGTTTCAGCCACCGTGCTTACCGCTCTTATTTTGTTAGAGAGAGTGTTTGCCTGCTACCCATCTGTCTCAGGTCAGAGCGATGCTCCACGATGTTTCTGTGCCACAGTAATCGCAGTAATCGGGTATTCTTCGGTCAATACTTAGGAGATATTTATTCTCCAAAACTACCATGCCCCGTTAGCACTTGCGTAAGATGGTAGCCAATAGGTCCAACTGCCCTTCAAATAATTGTCTCATTCTCTTTGACCTGTTTCTGGTAATCCTGGATGATTCTGTATGGAGGTTTTATCCTGCAGAGATGCGTTCGTCCTCTCTAGATAAATAGTTTTATTGGTACAGCTGCCGTGATGACACAAAGTGCGTCAGAAGATACCATCCTGTAGGCACAAGTGATTCCAAGCAGTCCAGTGCGTTCAGCCATCTTCAGCTGCCCAACCATCCTGGTAGTCGGCAGAGCGTTTATCCATATAGAGCAACAGACTCCACAACACTGTCTAGACGTATGTGCTTAGCAGTCCCAGCCTTACCGATGCGGATCATGACCCTAGATATGTAAGTGCTGTCTTCGCTTGCTATCCTAGTCGCATACTTTACATAGGCTCTTAATTGCAGACCCTTAATAGCGCACTATTCCCATATGTGTGACCTCTTCGCTGAAAGGCATTAGATGTCCGAGTACTCTAATGTTTTGAGACTCTTCTTCGTCCAGTGTAACATCGGGTTTCTGAGGTGCTAACTGGAATTAATTCCAGGCCATATATCGCCCGATTATTTTTATTGCTAGATTTAGATTTGGTTCGAGCTCGTACTCGCTCCTGGAACGTACCATAATAGCAAACGTCGTCGGCAAAAGTAACAAACTTCACATTGTTTGGCTACTCCAGTCTAAGAGGCTGTCATACATGACATTTCATAGGGTTGGGCTAACGACTGACAGAGTTGGACCAAGGACAGACTCCTGTGGAACTCCACAACTGATTTTTCTATTTCGCCCTCAGCGGGCGACTCTATCTGAAAGATAGCTTTAAAGAACTGAGCGTAGATACGGTGGTGTTTCTATTTCTTCAAGAGCTTTCTTTATGCTGCTTCACCCAGCAGTATTGAATGCCTTTTGATATTCAGAAAAGCCAATGCACACAGATCTTTTTTGCGTCTCGTGTCAGCATGACAAGTTTTCCTTGTTTCTACGACAGTCCTTACTGCTTCTGTAGTAGATCCACCTTTCCGAAACTCGTACAGGTGCAGTATTAGCTTTTCCAGTGGCTTAGCTAGTTTGTCTAAAAGGCATATTGCTCTGTACGCGCCCGCGCATTTTTGCTTGTGAATCAACACTATGTTTGCTTCTTTCCATGTCTTTGGTAATGTTCCCGCAAGTAATATGCTCTTTAATACATGCAGGACACATCATGAAATGACCTTCATTAGAAGTAAAGCACTCAACTCCAGTGGTTGCTCCAGTAGTTACTGGTTGGCGAGCCTCTGTCCCGTCTTCCATGGCTTTGGTAATGTTCCCGCAAGTAATATGCTCTATAAAACATGCAGTAGCCCTGATGAAATGACCTCAATTAGAAGTAAAGCAGTCAACTCCAGTGGTTGCTCCAGTGGTTACTGGCTAACGAGCCTCTGTCCCATATAGCAGCCCGTTAACGTCTGGTGCTCTCGAGAAAGACCGTCCCGACTTTAAGATGTACCCTCACAATAGACCAAAACTGATCAAGATAGATAAGATCCACGGCAAAATGAAAAAAACTTGTTTATCTTGGTGTTGATGTTATAGTGACGTTTATGGCTAAGTTTGATGTGGGTGATTTGATCAAATTTCCCAGAAAAGTAATTGGTACAAAGAGACTAACATAGCTACTAGCCCTCTCACTACGACAAAGTTGACGAATACGAGAGTAGGTAGGCCTGAACGTTGGAAAGCTACGCTTTATGTGGTTTAGCGTATGTTTTCGAAAGAAATAAACAGAGAAAGCAGTGATTCTTTTATTCTTTTAGGTTCATTCATTTAGATTCATTCATTGTGCAGTATTAGCTTTTCCAGTGGCTTAGCTAGTTTGTCTAAAAGGCATATTGCTCTGTACGCGCCCGCGCATTTTT
>WYDF02299998.1:17167-29185 GCA_009867245.2 Adranes taylori
ATGTTTTCGAAAGAAATAAACAGAGAAAGCAGTGATTCTTTTATTCTTTTAGGTTCATTCATTTAGATTCATTCATTTAAATATACAGTACGCCTATGAAACAATTTTTGTATTGATACTGATTTATATAAAATCCATCTAATTTAGGTTCAATGCGCTTCAGCATCAGATGTAAATAAAGCTGTGAAAGCTGCTAAGAAAGCGTTTGAAATTAGTGAATGGAGCAAGATAAGTGCAAGAGAAAGAGGCAACTTATTATTCAAGTAAGAGGTTATTATAATGTCACGTATGAATTTGGAGAAACTATTGTTACCAACATGACGCGGGTAAGAGTGATCCTTTGTATGGGGTACGTAGCAATCCCCTCCCACTCTAAGGTACCCCTCCCACCATTTTAGGCAACAATTAGAAAATGCGATTCAATTTATGTTACCTCCTACCGAATAAAGTTATGAAGTTATAATTTATCTGTGAAGTTATTAATCCCACCAGTTCTCCACAGTGAGTAAAACACGAGAATTTGCCTTGGCATGGTTGTGTGTACTTATCATTTAATTATACTAAATCAACCATAAATTTATCAAAACCTGCGCAACCCTAACACTGACAATTTGTCCCTCATTTGCAAGGCTGTTTGAATGAAACGGTTATCTCAACTTAACAAAATGTATTGATAATGTAGTAAACGCATACATGCCAATATAATAAATATTTAATTTAAAACCAATTAATTTTAATTTACTCCATGAATTCAAATTTCAATGATTTATTAAATTATTACCGAATACTGTATACTAGTATCCCTCATGTCCACTTATTTAATGTTTCAATTCATCTATAAGTTAATTTGGCGTAAATTATGATTTTATTTTATTTAATTCATAACTATATTTTCAAAACTCAAACCGACAAGAGCCTTTCAACTATCAAATTCATTCTCTGTGGAGTTTCTGAAGTTTTTAGATTTTTTGGGTTAGCTAATTTTCCTAGCAAAACTACGTTCGATTACTCTCACCATTTTTCCTCTTCTCCAGCCATATACTAGAATTTAATGTATGCTCACCTAAGTACCTTCCTTCTAGTTCTCAAAATTACTTTCAATCGGTGATAGATGATTATTTCTACATTTTAATTGTAAAACTTATTTATGGTAAATCTTCCAGTAGGCGACTGCTTTCTTCTTAATTTATTTCATTTTGCAACAACCTGCTTAAATCTAGTATCAAATGCCCAAACTGTTTATCATAAAGCTAAATTGGAACGAAGCCAATTTGCCTCGCGATAATAAAATAGATTGTTTATTAAGCGTTGCATTAATTATAATTGTTAAACTATTTACTATGCAGAATATTTATGTTTATTTCTATTTTTCGTACAGATTAGCAGATTTAATGTATAAGCATAAAGAAGAATTGGCAACATTAGAATCGATTGATTCCGGAGCTGTATATACGTTAGCTTTAAAAACGCATGTTGGAATGAGTATTGAAACTTGGCGATATTTCGCTGGGTGTTGTGATAAAATTCAGGGAACTACAGTACCTATTTCACATGCAAGACCAAATAAAAATTTAACATTCACCAAGAAGGAACCAATTGGGTAAATATTCCAAAACTTCATAATAAAATAACAGTAAATTTAATAACGTGCACAGTTCAGTTTTTCTGCATGTTCCATAATACAAATCGTCCCCCGTAATATTGTCACGTTTATTTTGTGACGAAGTATTGTATGAATCCCAACTGGTCAAGCAATTCTATGCCCAGTTAAAATTCATCCAACTAAATGGGAATCAAAGAAATAAAAATCATTTGATAATAAAAAAATATTATTTCACGTTACAGTTGTATTTCATTTTTCACAAATAAAATATTCGCTTCACTGAATTGTAAAAAATCGCGTATTAAATTAGTCAAAAATTGTGACTAAAAACTGTACGGTGACGGTGACTAAAAACTGTACTTAACTTTAAGAAATCCTATATCTAATAAATCCAGAGCAGTGGTAAGCTATTAGCTTATAAATAAAGCGAATATATTCCGACACCTACAATGTAACTGGAGTAACAAAGTAACTGAGAACTGTGTGACAAAGTAACTGGAGTAACGAAAACTCAATAACTTTCATTCTAATTGAAATTGATTTAACATATTTTCTAATGTGCTCTCCTCTATAATTGGTTGCGTCCAAATTATTTCTTCACTTTTATTCTAAGTACATACCTCTTTTTGTGGCAGAATTACTCCCTTGTCTTACCTTTATATCTTAATGCTAAGAGCCTTGAATGACTCAAGTTAGGATATATTATGACACAGTTTAAAGAAACTGAATATGATAAATAATTTCCTTTTTTACATAATATCTAACTAAAGAGTTTAAAGAAAGTAAATTTACTAACAACTTCTTTTTGGCGTTACATATGCCCCCGCCCACTGCACTTTCGGTCCTGAAAGTTACTGCTTTGATAGATAAAGACTCGCCCATTTTCGTAGTTGAACAAGATTTTTTTAAGAAGAAAGAAACCAGTAATTGAAATTGAGTTAACACATTTACTAATGTCCTCTCTCCTCTATAATTGGTCGACTCCAAATTATTTCTTCACTTTTCTTCTAACTAAATACCTTTTTCTGTGGCAGAATTCCGCCACCGTGGATCTCATGATAAGAAGCTTGAATGGCTCTGATGTACATCTCAGAATATATTATGACACAGTTTAAAGAAACTGAATATACTAACAATTTTCTTTTTTGCACAATATCTAACTATAGAGTTTAAAGAGAGTAAATTTACTAACAACTTCTTTTTGGCGTTACATACGCCCCCGTCCTCTGAACTTTCGACCCTGAAAGTTACTGCTTTGATAGTTACAGACCCACCCATTTTCATAGCTGAGCAAGTCTTATTTAAGAAGAAAGAAACCAGTAATTGAAATTGATTTAACACATTTCCTAATGTGCTCTCTATAATTAGTCGAAACTAAATTATATCTTCACTTTTCTTCTAACTAAATACCTGTTTTTGTGTCAGAATTCTCCCACCGTTGATATCTCAATGCTAAGGCGCTTGAATGGATCAGATGTACATCTTATAATATATTATGACACAGTTTAAAGAAACTGAATATGCTAATAATTTCGTTTATACCTAATATCTAACTAAGTAGTTTGAAGAAAGTAAATTTACGAACTTCTTTTTGGGATTACGTACGCCCCCGTACTCTGAACTTTCGGCCCGGAAAGTTACTGCTTTTGGTAGTTACAGACCCACCAATTTTCATAGTTGAGCAAGTCTTTTTTAAGAAGAAAGAAACCAGTAATTGAAATTGATTTAACACATTTATTAATGTGCTCTCCTCTATAACTGGTTGCTTCCAAATTATTTCTTCACTTTTATTCTAAGTACATACCTCTTTTTGTGGCAGAATTACTCCCTTGTCTTACCTTTATATCTTAATGCTAAGAGCCTTGAATGACTCAAGTTAGGATATATTATGACACAGTTTAAAGAAACTGAATATGATAAATAATTTCCTTTTTTACATAATATCTAACTAAAGAGTTTAAAGAAAGTAAATTTACTAACAACTTCTTTTTGACGTTACATATGCCCCCGTCCACTGAACTTTCGGCCCTGAAAGTTACTGCTTTGTTAGTTACAGACCCACCCGTTTTTATAGCTGAGCAAATCTTTTTTAAGCAGAAGGAAACCAGTAATAGAAATTTATGTAACACATTTACTGATGTGTTCTCCTCTATAATTGGTCGACGCCAAATTATATCTTCACTTTTCTTCTAACTAAATGTCGCTTTCTGTGGCAGAATTCTCCCACAATGGATATCTCAATGCTAAGAAGCTTGAATGGCTCAGATGTGCATCTTAGAATATATTATGACACTGTTTAAAGATACTGTATATGCTAATAATTCCCATTTTAACATGAATATGTAACTAAGGATTGAATGAAAATGAATTTATCAACAACTCCTTTTTGGCGTTATATACGCCCCCGTCCTCTGAAGTTTCACTTCCGAAATTTACTTCCCTGAAAGTTATAGATCCGCCCATTTTCATAGATGAGCATATCTTTTTTATGAAGAAGGAACTTAGTAACTGGTACATCTTAGAGGAAGGTCCTAAACAGGCGATAATAGGTGAACAAGAGTTGATATCTGAGGAGTAGAGCATAGACTAGTCATTGAAAAGTCCAATAAACATTTAAAGACAAGAAAGCAGAAAACATACATCTTGATTAATTCAACGGAAAGGAAAGATAGATCAATCAACAAATATTTCAAGAGTGGTTCGAAAAAAAATTCTTCATCAAGTGCGTAAGCATATTGAATAAAGAAAACATGCCAAAAAAGTTGTGTTGTCGCACCCAGCTGGAAGTGTGTTTAAATCCTCTGACCTCCAAAGTTTTGCAAAGTTTTTGACCCCAAATGTTACTGTGCTAGTGTAGCCTATGCAGCAGGGACTTATTGGAACCAAGAAAAAAGCTTAAAAACAAAGTTTTTAATGTCGAAAATTGAAGAAACCTGGGACTTGAAAATGTTTTCTAACAGTAACAAAATCTTTTGCGACATTGCGTCTGCGTGGGATTGAAACCCCTCAACGGTTGTAAAGTCATGGAGGAAACTCTTGCTGAATGTCGAATCAATTGAGTAGAAAGTTGACACAAATCAAGGGGAATGAATGTAGAAAAGTATGAAAGTTAAGAAGATGAACCTAACGCTCAGGGATTTATTTAAAAATTAAAAAGATTGTGAAAGATGTTTGAGTTCCACATTTAATAATAATAAAATATAATTTCAACTAACAGTTATATTTCAACCACATTTTTTCACCAATGAACGAATAAAATAATCGTTTCACGTGAAGCAATCGCGTAGTAAATTAGACAAAAATTTCGTGAAAACAACTGAAACCTTTATCACTTAACTTTTATTCACTTAATATTAAGGAATTCTGTTCTTAATGAGCCGCGAGCAGGGATAAGCTATAACCTTATAAAATAAGCGAATGTTTTCCTACTTCTACGAAATAACTGGAGTAACTAAAACTCGCCTTATCCCTTTCCTGCTTATTGAAATGGATTTAACATATTTTCCAATGTACTCTCTTCTATAACTGGTCGAGTCTAAATTATTTCCTCGCTTTTCTTCTAACTACATACCTCTTGGAAGAATTACTTCTATCCCGCCCCCAACCTCCCCGTAGATATCTTAATGCTAAAAGCCTTGAATGACTCAGGTGTACATCTTAGAATATATTATCACACAGTTTAGAAGAAACCGAATATGCTAATTTATATGCCTTTTTTACATGAGAATGTATCTAAAGAGTTGAAAGAAAGTGAATTTATGAACAACTTCTTTTTGGCGTTACATACGGCCCCGTCCTCCGAAATTTCGTCCCTCAAAGTTACTGTTTTGAAAGTTCTAGATTCGCTCATTTTTATAGCTCAGCAGGAGTCTCTTTTAAGAAGAAGAAAACCAGTGACTAGTACATCTTAAGGGAAGGTTCTTAATAGGCATTAATAGGTGAAACAGGAGTTGATATCGAAGAAGTGGAGTATATACTTAGACTTCTTCTGCTTGAAATGTCTAAAAAACAAACATCATTTAAAGGCACAAAAAGATTTTTGTGCCTCTAGTGTGTAAACGTCTTGAATAAAAAAAGTTGCCAAAAAAGGCTGTGCTGCTGATTCACAACGTATCCGCACATCCAGTTTCAAGTGTGCTAAGATCCTCTGACGGACAAAGTTTTTCAAAGTTTCTGCCCTCTAATGTTATTGGACAAGTGTAGGCTATGGATCAGGGACTTATTGCAATCATGAAAAGAACTTACAGAACGAAGTTGATAATGTCAAAAATTGAAAAAGGCTGTGACCATAAAAAGTTTTGCAACAGTTAGAAAATCTTGGACACCATCTACGACATTAAGCCTGCTGGAATTTAAAGTCTGCAACGTTTGTAAAGTCATGGAGGAAACTTTTGCCAAATGTCGAATCAATTGAGAACCTGAACATTTGTAAAGAGAATGAAGACCTGCCTGCCTTTATTAACAAAAATCAACAAAAATATACAGATTAAAACTAGAACAATGTGAGTAATTAAACATTAGAAAAAGGCACACGTTTTGTGTGTTATAAATTATAAATGTCCCAAATATACTTTGATATTAATCAAATAGACGTAATAGAACGTATGTACAACGTAAACAAATCATAATATAGTTCAATGAGTTTTCACCTAGCTGATTAACAAAATATTAAGTTACTTACTTATAATAAAACAGATATGTTTTGTAATTTATACGTGACCTAGAGTCAACTATTTATTTCCATAAGATTTTGAAATTATACTTTTGAGATCGTATTTAATACAAAACAATTAACTTTTAAAGCATTTGTACTATGCATAATTTCTGCTAAATTAAACATATTAAATCTTACTTATACAAAGAATTGTTGGCAAAAATATTTTATATATTTTTATTGTTTAGTTGGATTGAATAGAATTTAAGTTATATCTGGTAAAATATAAGTATTTTAAGTGTACTGTAAATATTTTTTACCAATTTTAGCTAATTTGCAAATCATCCGCAATTTTCGCTATCCGTGCCACCCAATTTTGCGGATAATCGGAAGTTAACTCATCATAAATGAGTATTTTGTGGGTTAATACCCTTGACCACTGAGCTACTCAACTAACATTTTAATTTAAACGTCTCAAAATTCATAATAAAATTCGAAACTTAAAATATCCAAGTTTTATTTCAGAAATTATTCAAATTATCCTTCATTACCTAATAGAAATATTTATTACAGCGTTTGCGGTATAATAACTCCGTGGAACTATCCGCTAATGATGCTCTCGTGGAAAATGGCGGCTTGTTTAGCAGCAGGAAATACCGTTGTTATTAAACCAGCACAAGTTTGTCCGCTAACCGCACTTAAATTCGCTGAACTTTCGGTGAAAGCAGGGTTCCCACCTGGTGTTATAAATGTTATTCCCGGAACAGGTAAAACAACAAGAGAACGCTTTGAGTAGAATTTAAATTGAATATGAAATATATACGTGTTTTAGGGGCTGGAACTGGGCATGCTTTAGCCTGTCATCCTGATGTTAGGAAATTAGGATTTACGGGTAGTACTGAAGTTGGAAAAATTATTATGAAGACATGCGCTGAATCTAACTTGAAGAAAGTGTCTTTGGAATTAGGTGGAAAGTCACCCCTAGTTATATTCAATGATTGCGATTTGGAGAAAGCTGTTCGTTTGGTAAGAAATACGTTTATGTACCACGCAATTAACTAAGCAAATTTTTTCTAATTTTAAAATCACTTCTACTTCAGATCGCAATAATGGCATTTTTTATGTAATTGGTTTTATAACTTTATCTTATCATCACCTTCCATCCATTTCCTTGATACCCAAAACGCCCATTCCTAGCTATGTTTTCTTTTTATCTTTTTATAACACAGCTTGCGTACGGATGTTGGCGATTCGATTAGCTATTTTGGGTCGAGAACTGCAGATCTAGATGTGTGTTCGAGTCATCTCCTCAGATGTTTCAGTCATGAATTTTGGCATCGTCATATTGATCTTTTGCCCTCCACGTTCCCTCCGATGATCAGTCGGAGGATCTCATATTTTTCACCACGCATGATGTGCCCGATGCTTTGCAGTTTTCTTTCATTGGCAGTTCTTATCAGCTCCAAAAGTTTGTCCACCATACAGAAGATTTTGATGTTTCTCCATCTTACTATCCATGAAACGCGTAATATCCTTCGGTATAGGTATATTTTGAAGGCCGGTATACGATTTACAATGACCAGCTTTCGCAACAATAAAGTAAAACAGGAAAAATGTAACCACGCAATAATTGCTCATGGAGCTGAAGACTTAAGTCGAGTGGGGTAAAAAAAATTCCATGCTGGTGAAAGTTCTATCAACCTGCTTGATTTTCGAATGACTTTGTTCATGCACTCCCAGGTCTCGAAATGTATGCACTTCTTCCACAGGTCTATAATTTAGATATAAAACAACTAGTCTTGGTTGTTTGGAGAAAACCACGAGCTTTGTGTGTGCCAACACGCAGGCTGTGTGCCACACTAAGATCCATATCCCTCTGGTCATCTGTGACCTTGTGTTCTATTACCACAGTGTCGTCTGCGTAGCGAAGGTTGCTAATTCTTCTATAGATCACTTTATGCCTATAATGGTGCCCTATATTAGTATATAGGTTGAACAGAATGGGAGATGTGCAGTTTGGTACCAGTAAAGGTCGGTAATAATGCGCAGGTTGCCAGCACCTGAGGCTCATAGAATTTCTGCCATCTTCTGATGCGATACACAGCCAAACGCTTTAAGATAGTCAATCAAACAGGCGTATACATCGACATTCATATCTCTGCAACTATGTGTGCGTGCATTCAGTAAAAAGCCTATTCAAAAATTTCCAAGCCTTTTCAAAAGCCGAGCGAAATTGGATCCACTTCTTATATATTTGAGTGTGTATGATCGACAGGAAGGTTTTCAGGACGTAAAACATTAGGCTTATCATCCTATAGTCATCACAATTTGTAACATAAATGAGGGGAAGGTATTTCGCCGATTCTATAAAACTCTTCCTCCGTTCCGATGTAGGTATTTGCTTCATTGAGATCTGAGACCTGTGGGTTCTCATCAGGTCGCCGTCACTAAAAAGTTCTTGTACGTATTCTGTCCATATTTCCAACTTATCCATGACGTCGATCGATATCTCATTGTTGGCTGCTATCAATGTTGGTTCCTCTCAATCTCATTGCTGGGTAATCTATTTCTACCTGTTTACAACTCAAAAGTATCTCTCTCCACGCACTCATTCACCCAATGCTTCAATCTTCATTTTTTCCTCTTTAAACCTAGCGATCAATCTTATCCCCCATAAATAAATCAGGCGTCTATATACCTGTTGAAATGACTGGATCTTATTTTCTCTGTTTCTTTATGTCTTTCATTTTCTGCATAATCCCATAATATTTGATTGTTTATCGTACTCAAATAATTGAGATAAATAGCTCAAACTTCAGATATGTCAGTTTTTTAAAAGGTAATATTATTTTCAGGGCATGCAAAGTGTATTTTTCAATAAAGGCGAGAATTGTATAGCTGCTGGCCGTATTTTTGTAGAAGCATCTATTCATGACGAATTTGTACGAAGAGTAGTTACTGAAACAAGAAAAATGAAAATTGGTGACCCATTAAATCGATCAACAGTGCACGGGCCGCAAAATCATTTAGCTCATTTAAATAAATTAGAAGGATTTGTAAAAATAGGTTTAAAGGTAATTTATAAATACTATTTTGTTTATGTAGATTTGAGAATTTTATTTAAGTAAAAAGATAATTCAATCTTATAGGCGAAACAAAATTGTAATCAAATACATTTTTTAGATTAGGGTTCATTAGAGGGTTCTTTTCGTGAAACATATGAAGGATGATCTATTTCCACTAAGATTATCTAAATCTGAATCTATTTAAAATATCTAATTTCTGTAAAAAAATATAAAATTGAAGAAAGAACGTTATCAAACTGTTTCTACAATCTTAAGCGTGGTTAAATCATAAAGAATACCTGAAGAAAATCCCTAGTGTTTAGTGATAAATGGTAATCCATAGCTACGAATTCAACGAAATGTTTGGAACGGAAATGAAGTGTGTTATCGGAAATGAATTGGTCAACTATTCCTATTGAAAACGAAACTTGTTGAGTTCAAATTCAACGCGTTCCCTAAATACTCTGTATTGCTGAGGATTCCCCAGTTTCAGTCATATATCTGTTTGAGAGTGAACATTTGCATTTGATGTACAATAACATTGATTGGCATAAAACC
Source organism: Adranes taylori (assembly GCA_009867245.2). Taxonomy (NCBI): domain Eukaryota; kingdom Metazoa; phylum Arthropoda; class Insecta; order Coleoptera; family Staphylinidae; genus Adranes; species Adranes taylori. The sequence goes on from WYDF02299998.1 coordinate 27,048, forward strand.
AGGTTATAATTCCGTAAGTATGTGTAATGATATGTGTCGAACCAGACCATTCACCAGATAATGTAAAACATTCCTATAAACATTGTCAGTGGATGCCTCATAGTCTAATGCAGTTCAAAAAGTAATTACTACAGTTTGATTGACTTACATTCTCCAAAATATTTGCAAAAAAAATTCAAAAGGAAAGATCATCTTGCATCATTTCTGCTCAAACAAATGAGCATTAGAATGCCTAAAACAATGAAATAATGGATCATTTGCTTCTAGTCCGTCTTTGTTACTCAGAAATTTATGTTTTATATATTCGCGTGTAACATATAAGTTCCGGGATTTGCCCTGCATCGTAGACACAGAAATAATCAACGCATTTCAACGTGAAATTAAAACTAATGTCACAATATTGAAAAAAATGTTTGATTGCTTGATTTCCCAGAAGGCAAAACTGACTTTCCTATGGATGGAAATATTTTAAAAACTCCTTCGCGTGGTACGTTTTGCCAAAATAGCATTTTATATTCTCGTGCGCTTAGAAAGCATCTCAAAGCTGCTTAGTAAAAGTCATAATTCACCACAAACGAAAAGCGAACAAACAACTTACCAACTTACTGGGAAATAAAATTTACATAAAAATAGGATCCCAACCACATACATAGAAAAAACTACAAAGACGAAACTTAAAGTTTCACCCACTGACACCGAAACAGTCAACAAACCAATTCCAGGCGAAAACTCGTCAAAATGCTTGAAGTTTTATGCGGATTACCAAAAATCCGCAAAGAAAATACTCATCTAACACCCATCATCATGCCTTTGATTCTCCAACACATCGTCTTTCACAATACTCGTCTTTCCAAATACATTCAACCTTTAATTGAATCCTCTAAATCATATGTAAAATCCAGTCAACATTTCATGGCGATCCTCAAAGAATACACACTACAACCAACAGACGTCATAGGTCCCTATTCACCAACAAAACACAGATGAAACATTGGACATATTAAAAAGAAAACACCTACGCTCATTATTGATCTAATTAACCATTGCACTGATAGGACTAATAACGTCTATTTCATCTCCAAAGGACAAGCAATTTGGAGCACCAATATTTTAAACACCAATCAAGAGTTTTGGACAAGATTGTGCTAAAACCCAAATATGCTTGCGTTATATAGAAACACATTTATGATGTGGCCAAATGGAAATTAGGAACTACAAAAATTCTTCGACGCACTTAACGATGAACATTCTGAAATCCCATTCACCATGTAAGTAGGAAACGAACATCAACTGTCATTTATACGTGTACCGATTTAAAAGAAATCTAACGAGTGTCTTGTTTGCACACCCTGCTTATAGAAAAACAAAAGAACGCATACAAACCGCTACTTACACACAATTTCATATCACCACCCCGGGCAGAAGAATTATATAATGAAAACTTTTATTCATGGTTATCGACAATGAAGCAGTAGACTCGAAATTGCAATACTGCGAGGAACACTTCTCCAGAACGGCTATACTAATACCCAAATAAACAAGAATTTACATCAAACAAGAAAACACAAAATGCACTGTCAAGAACCAGCACCCATTGAGCCAATTGTAATTGCAACTCTTCTATAAATAAAAAAAGCTACCGACAAAATATCATCGATCTCAAAGAAAAGCCGCATCAGAACAGTATTCAGTACGCATTAAAAAAAATCGACAATTTATTGTTCAAACCAAAATATAAGATGGCACTAGAAAACCAAGGAAAACCAACCGATCATAGAATAGCTTCAAAAATTCTACAACAATAGCCACAGAAATGCATTATAGCACAAAAATTATCAGAAAAGCTATGGAAATCGAGCACGGTGTTAGTCACCGTACTAGGCACAATAGGCACCAACACAAGGAGGATAAAAAAAGGGTATGCTGGAAGCATAACACAATACGGTTTTCAGACTTGTCAGATGCGACTTTGGCGACTAGTCGGCAAACAGAAATGCCCACCACGCGAGGTATAAGCCTAAAGACCAAAAACGAATTATCATATTACACTCGTGGAAACTTAAATATATATATATATATATATATATATATATATATATATTTTAAAAATATATAAATTTTATTATAAGAAAAATCCA